>JAUBOD010000502.1:3351615-3365540 GCA_032353885.1 Nothura maculosa
GCCGGAGCGGGAAGGTTGGACTAGATGATCTCTAGAGGTCCCTTCCAACCTTGTAGATTCTGTGATTCTGTGAAGAAGGTGATGAAGGGGGCAGGGAGGGCCATGAGGAGGGCTGGTGTAGGTGTGACAGGAAGTGAAGAGCTGTCAGATAGGCTGGAGGGGCTGTGAAAAGAGACTCCAAGATGGGAAAGGAGAAGAACAGGAGCTCTGAGGTGGCTAGAGAAAGATGGGAGGCCACAGAGTCAGCAATAGTAGGAGACAGCATAGCCTGGAATGGACAGAAGCAGGAGCAGTCAGTGCTGAGAAATTGCCATGGGATGCTCCCTCATCCACACATCTGAATACTCGTTTGATAAGATTTGATAACAGGGCAAGACTGCACTGTTTTTCCATTTCCCCCGCTCAGCAAGTATCTACATTTTTGCCTTCAGAAATATAAGTAATCCATGCTGACTACTATTGATCACCTTCTTTTCCCTGACATATCTAGAGCTTAACTCTAGGATGAGCTGCTCCATCACCTTTCCAGGGATGCTGGTGAGGCTAATTGGATGTGTATTTGCCATATGTGTAAGTATGCCATGTGAGTATAGCCTTCCTCATAAAGAGCATTGGCTTGGCTCCTCCCTTTTTCTCTGGTGGGATATGTGTTAGGGGCTGGGTTAGACATGCTCCACGTCAGTGTGAATCACACTGTGCCTGTAGATGGGCACCATACAGGCAGCTTCTCCCTTGCTGTTTCCTCCAGCTAGATTATATGCAAGATGTTCTGAATTCCTAGAGTGAGGCATTGTGGTTGCTCAGGGAATTTGCTTTCAAGACCAAATGAAAGCTTCTGTATAGGAGGCAGGATAACAATATATGTGGGGGACTTCTACCTACCAGTTGTTTGTTGGGAATACAATACCACAGAGAGGAACAATCTAGGAGGCTTCCTATCAATCAGAGCTAGTAAGCGAGCCTATAAGAGGAGGAGCCCCACTGGACCTCTCCAGTCTCTTTGCCAACAGAGAAGGACTGATGGGAGATGCGGTGGTTCGAGTCTGTCTTGGGCATAGCAACTGTGAAATGTTTTCCATTTTCAGTCAAGTCAGGAGGACATCAGCCAAACCACTATGTTGGACTTTCAGAGGGCAGACTTAGGACTGCTTAGGACACTGATTGGGAGAGTTCGTTAGGAGACAGTCTTGAAGAGCAAAGCTGTTCAGGAAGACTGGATTTTCCTCAAGAAGGAAATCTTACGCAGCAGGAGCAGGCTGTACCTATGTGCCAAAAGACGAGTCGACAGGAAAGAAGACTGGCCTAGCTGAATAGAGACCTATTGTTAAGGCTCCAGGGAAAACAAAGAGAGAGTTTACCACCTTTGGAAGAAGGGACAGGTAACTTGGGAAAAGTACCAGGAAATCACTAGGGTACACATAGAGAGGAAATCAGAAAGGCAAAACCTTGGCTGGAACTCAATACTATCACCACTGTAAAAGACAACAAAAAAGCCTGTACAAATCAATTAACAAGAAGAGGAGGGCCAAGCAGAATCTTCATCCTTTAATGATGCAATAGGGAATATTGTCACCAAGGCTGAGGATAAAACTGAGAAATTTAATGCCTCACTCAATTATCATCAAAGTAATAGACCCCCAGAGCTGGAAGACACCTACAGAGTGCAGGAGAAACCCCCCATAATCCAGGAGGAAAAAATCACTGGCCTGTTACTCCACTTGGACACCCATAAGTCTATAGGGCCAGATGTGATCCACTTGAGGATTCTGAAGGAGCTAGCAGAAGTGCTCGCCAAGCTGCTCTCCATTATCTATCAGGTCCTAGTGAACAGGAAAGGTCTCAAACAACTGGAGACCAGACTGGCTAATGTGATGCCCATCTACAAAAAGAATCGGAGAGAAGATCTGGGGATCTAAAGGCCTATCAGCCTGATCTTGGTACTGGGGAAAGTTATGGAGCAGATCTTGAGGGCAATCACAAAGCATGTGTTCGACAATCTGGAGATCCGGCCCAGTCAACATGGTTCATGAAATGCAGGTCCTGCATCACCAATCTGATCTTCTTCTATGACCCAGTGACTCACCTAGTAGATGAGGGAAAGGTTACAGACATGGTCCATTTAGACTTTAGTAAGGATTTTGACAGTCTCCCACTGCCTTCCTTTGGAGAAGCTGGCAGTTCATAGCTTAGACAGGTGTACTCTTCACAGGGTGAAAAACTGGCTGGATGGCTAGGCCCAGAGGGTGGTGGTGAATGGAGCTGAATTCAGCTGGTGACCGATCACAAGAGGTATTGAGGTGCTGGAGCATGTTCAAAGAAGGGCAACAAAGCTGGTGAAGGGGCTGGAGCGGCTGAGGAAGCTGGGATTATTTAGTCTGGAGAAGAGGCTCAGAGAAGAACTCATTGTTCTCTACAACTACCAGACAGGAAGTTATGGTAGGATGGGAGGGGTCCATCTCTTCTCCAGAAAAATTACCGATAGGACAAGAGGAAATGGCTTCAAGTTTTGCCATGGGAGCTTCAGGTTAGACCTTATAAAGAATTTCTACATGGAAAGAGTGGTGAAATGATGGAACAGGCTGCCCAGGGAAGTGGTGGAATCACCATCCCTGGCAGTTTTCAAGAAACATGTAGATGAGGATCTTAGGAACGTGCTTTGACAGGCATGGTGTTGAAGGTTTTGCAGTTGGGCTTAATGATCTCAAAGGCCTTTTCCAACTATAATGATTCTATTATTCTATAATCTGTTCACCGTCGACTAAATCAGAAGTTCATCTATCACCCAAACATGTACTCAGCATGGACCTACTAAATCAGTGCCCCAAAAAATTCTTTAAAGCTCCTGGGACTTGCATTGCTTTCAATTTAAGAAATGCAGCATGAATAATAGATGAATTCTCTTGAAGTCAAGGGAATATATTTCAAATGTGGGCGTTAATATATATTAACATACCCCACAGATATCTTCAGAAAGGAACATTTATCAAACTTCCATGTTTAATTGCTTTTTTTTATTGCTTTTCCAGTAAAAGATAAATCTCTAAAATAGGTCCCAGAATGAGAGTAATTATTAGATAGAAAGAGAGCTGATGTTTTATATTTCAAAATACACATAAATACTATCTATGTAAATTTTAATGCATCATTACAAATGTTTGCATATTAGCTGGAGATAGGGTAAAATGTATACCTTCTGTGCATGTTTCTCCAGCCAGGCAAGCAGCTGTGTCTCAGACGTGCCCACAACCACTACGCTGAAGTCTTTGGCCTCATTAGAACAGCATGCAGGACTATTTCATTATGAAGTGTATGTTCTGTCGTGCATAATAGAGACATTTGCTCTGCTGAGCAGGCTGCCGTGCAAATCAAGAAAAAAAGAAATTAAAAAGGATTCACTTTCTTTGCTCCTTTGTTACTCCAACCCTACATTCCTCTCAGTAACGCTGATGATCCCAAGAAAGAAGACATACATGAGTAAAAAATAGAACCATAGAAAAAGTAGAATGTCCTCTCTGTGCCTGTTAGATTAATAACAAGTAAATGATGAACAAAAATTGTGATTCAGTATGCACTGTCACAAAAAAGAATTATTTATAAATTCCACGTAATCTGTTATTTCTTCTGTAATAACAAAATGAATCACCAGTTTTTAATTTTCCACCATAATTGATCTAAGTCCTTTTAATAGGAGCCTCTTGTACTTCTGGAGATGTTCAGTAGCATTTCCTAGAAATGCATGAATTTCACAGTTTTTCCACCGATATATCAGTTAAAAACTTTCACCAGACTAGTTGCTTTCAGATTCAATAAACCACTTAATTCATTACAGCTACTGGTATATTACTCCCTTAAGTGTCACCACAGATGTTACTGTATGTCCAGTTAAGCTTCGACTACTGTATTTAACAGTATATGCCTCACAGACAAAAGTAATTTATATCACTTTAATAACTGAAAATAAAATAATTAGTAATGACCGCCTTAACATTGAGGTATTCTTCTGTGGGGATATTTGAAAATTTGACAACTAGAAGTAAATCAAACTGAGGACAAAATCTATTGTTCTTTCTGTCTGATCTATTGCTTGTTTTACAGTGATGCATCTTTAATTTTTTCAGTTCCTGTAGATGTCACTGACACCTTTGAAGACTAATTAATGTAATGTAGCTAATATATTGCAGTCCCTGATATTCAGCATTTGCGTGAATACAATTTGAAGGAGAAGGAAGGTAAACCATATTGGATTAAGTGTACCGTCGAGACTGAAATTTGTATGATTTTATCTGATTTAAGCCTTGCCTCTTTAGTTACCCTTATTAGGAAAGGATGCTGTCACCTACTCTAATGAGAAAGTGCAACATTATAACTCACCTATAGATTCACAGAAACTTTAATCTTTCTACTCAGTAAACATAAGGCTGGAGTCCAGAAGTTTATCAAGACTATTCTCAAAATATTCTATCTTTTAAGTATTCTGAGCCTTTGGGAGAAATTTGACCTTTTTATTTTTATTGAGAATTATGCACTCAAGCTCAAAACAAGATATCAATATGACATATTACTATTTTTCACTTCTAAAGTATTCTTTATTTGCATTAGAAATCTCATTACTTAAAAATGACGGGAATCATAGTTCTGCAGCAAACTGGTGTGGAAAGCTCAGTTCTGCTCTGGCAAAGTTATTAATATTTTCAGTGGTAAGGCAGGACTAAGATTGCAAGGCATACTGTATTTTCTTTCTCTGTGTTTGCATTGCACCTTTCATATAACGGACTTAGCTGAAGACCAAGGGTTAAGGTGTGCAACTCTGGCACAAAAAGGGCAGATATTCCCATTATTTTCCTAACTCACAGACTTTTTCATGTTTCTGTCTACATGGAAAAGTATTTAACTTGAGATGGAATTTATCTTGTCTAATTTTAATTATTTAAATGTTTAGGAATCAAATATAAATTCATGGTTCAGTTGATGCAGTCAGAAGAGAAAGATGTGTCTGAAAGACTCTTCTAGATATCACTTCTACTAACCATCCCCAGGAATCAGGGAGAACTGCATTCTCAGACAATTTCTGTTATTTTCTCTATCTTTCTGCTGAAATAGGTGACCAAGAGATCAAACGACTAAGTCTGAAGTGACTACAGTAAAATACACTGCATGCTCCTGAAGCTACATTTTAAAACTAGTAAAAGAAAGACCTTAATTCCCGCATTTTATGTTCCATACCTATTAGTTTTAGAAATAAATTAAGTTTCTTAAAATAGATTTGTCTCCCTTTATTTGGCTATCTCATTTATGTAATTCTGATTCTTTTTTCTATCTCTGAAATAGCTGAATATGAGTTATTTCTTTTAGAACTTTCTACTGTATGTGACTGTGATGTTTAAAAAGGCCTCTTCCAAGCATTAAAGGGTTTTACTATTAACTGAAACTGAAATTTAATGCTAGGTATTACATTCAGCTAATTATTATCAAAATGAATGTCATTTTATCTTTTGAAGCTGTAAGAGGGCTGGCAATTCTTATAGTTTTGTGATTTGTCTCATATCTAGTAGATTTCTTAAAATTTGTCTACTTCCAGTAACTGAAAGTATTTCTTGGCTTTCATTAAAACAACAACAGTAGCAAAACCAGCTCTGCTTACCTCTCAACCCACGTCTTAACAAGAAGCTTTCAAAAAAATAAATCACCGAAATATATCAACTTCATGAAAAGAGGAGATAAGTAAAAAGAATATAGAATATATTAAAATAATTATTGCCGCAAGGCTGTTATGTATCCTAATGCTTTTATTCTGAATATTATGTTTGAGAATACTATTAAACTTAACTCTTCTGTAGAATTAGTAATAATGCATCAGTCAGTGCTGTTTTCCCTGCCAATGAAAGAGTGCTAGGAGTCTAAAGAACACAATTGTTCTCCAAAGCCTTTCTAAAATCCTAAACAAGCCATTCTGAAATTGCTTATTTACTGTACCTTTTTAAAGGTATTGCAGTATATTTTTAAAGGTCCATAGATAAAGCAAAATTCTGAAAAGAAAATTATTCTACTTGTTTTTTGTGGAAGTTGAATCTATCTCTTACTCATACAACTTTTGAAATGAAAATAGGAATAATTGTTTATAATACCAAGATCTACCTCTTTTGTGTTGCTACCATTTTCCTTGACAGAACATAATTGTGTTTTAAAAGAGTAAAGATGTGTCCTTTCTATTACAGAATAGATTTATGTTTGTATTTATATATATATATATATTTGTGTTTATATTTGAACCTAATTTGAGGTGAGCTCAGCAATACTGTTTTGAATATTCTGCATTGAAAGGAAACATATCCATGAATTTTCTTTTTTTGTTGTTGTTTTTTGTTTCTCCTGCCCAATATGAAGAACACATTAATAGGTTTCATATTAAAACACTCTCTAAAAATAAGATTCTATATCATAGTCTTCTAGAAGAAAATGAAAAAATGAGAACATGATAACTTTCAATGAAATGGATGTCCTTCACAAACTAAATATTTCACAAAAACAGGATGGCATATAAAATTTAGAGTCAAATATATAACGAGCAAAACAGATAGTTAAATTCATTTTATTAGGATGTCATGCACAAAAATATGAATGCTATATAACTAGTTGAAAAGTGCAGTTAAAGACAAAGGGAATGATTCAGGGAAAGGAGAATAAATGAAAAGGTGGTATTGCCTTTCAAATTCTACCTAGAGTTATTAGCACTTCTTTTTCTTTAGATACCTAGAATAAGAACCAATTTTTTACATGCTGAGTACCAAAACAGCTAAGTCAACTAAAATATTGATGACTGGTAACTCTGAAAATGAAGGTAGGTATATCTGCATCTGAATGCTGAAAAAAAGAGGAAATATTAGAAGCTGGGACAGTTTTTGAAAATGCTTAAATAGCAAAAGTACACCATGCTGTATTACTAGAGTTTCAAGACTGGAATATTTCTGCATGAATGCATTTCACAGAGCAAAAAATCACAAAAATGCCTCAGTAGTGTAGGAATCTTAGTTGTACAATCAGATATAGGAAAATGTATTTAGTTCCCTGGCTACTTTGTAAAGGGATTAAACAGTCTGCTGGTCCAAAATACTACAGACTTGCTTTTCTTCCTTTCTTAGGAACTGATGCAAATATCTTCCTGTGATTTTCCTTGACTCTTCAATTCACATAACTTTCAGGTATGTGATCGCTCCTATCTAATCCAAAAACAAAATTAAATTATGTTACAAAATAGGCTTCAATGTTAAAATGGTTTTGATAACCTTGATAACCTTTGATAAACAGTTCAAAATCCATCTGAAAACTGGCACAAAACTTATATGCATCTACCTTTTCACAAAATGTCGTTTAGTCAAAGAGCCTATTCTTACAGCAGGCTTTTCTCCTGAAGAGCAAGTCTACATTTCAGTTCTACAAGAGGAGATTGAATAAACACCTCCGGAGTCCAGTTTTTTTCTAGTCCAATAAGAGAATAATATTTTCATTGAAAATAGGCTGTCATTTTGAGAAGCTCAGAAGTATTTTATGCAAGCCTGTCACAAAACTACTTTCTTCACTTTTGAGACTCAAAAAAGAGAGGTTGCAAAAAAGGTCACCCAAGAAATGCAAGTTAAGCAATGAAAGGAATTAAATAAAGCTAAATGCCATGTAGAAGAGCTAATGTTTTTAAACACAGAACAAAATCAAATTCATTCTTCCTATAGTTTGAAATTATGGTTTATCTGTTAATGAAAAGTTATTCAAAAAGCCTCAAAAACTTTATTGATTCTAAAATATTAACAGAAACAATCCTACTAAATCTCACATGGCAGTAGATGGCACTCTATAACTATTCACATATCCATGTGTGACTGCACATATGTACACATAGGAACACATACATGTGCAATCATAAATTGCAATCATTGTTGTCCTAATAATGACATCTTAAAAAAAAAGAAAAACATTAGGGTTTATGCTATTTTCTTTAAAAAGACTTGTGAAATAGGATTTTTTTAAGCAAAGATTTTGAAGGATTTTGAAATGGAAGATCTTATACACCACAGAAATATAATCTGTTTCTAATACACATTTTTGTCTTTCAGTGATTGTCCATGCCTTAAATAAAAGCCACCTTCCTTGAAAATAAATGTATTGATCATTTAGGTGCTGGTATAACATGTTATGTACAAAGAGGTGGGTTTTTTTTCAAGCAATACACTAGCTGATTATACAACAGAGACTTAAAATAGTAATTAGGAAGTTATATTGTATATTATTAGGAGATGAAAGAGAGGAAATATAATACTATGCCTTGTAGACTTATTAACATATGCAAAAAATATGGTAAAACATTTATACGAATGCTGTGTCCTAACCTTGAAAAGTCAGTAAATTTTGTTCTCTATTATTAAAAGAAGAAATAAAACAGAGAATGAATAAAACTGGAATAAGTTGAGAGAAGAACAATAAATATTCAAGACAAGAAGAAACAGTGATGATAGGACAGTAATGTCACCTGAGAATAGATTGTAATTGGGTGCCAAATAACATTTTTTTCTACTATACTGAGTGTTTTTTTACTGTACTGAGCTAGATGTAGTATTAAAACTAAATATACATAAAATATATAGGTTTGAACAAATAGAATCCTTGAGAAAGTTTGTATCAAGATCTGTAAACTGAGACTCATGCCTAGATTATTTTGTGATATAGTCTTTCATTTCAACTGGCATAATCTGACAGTGTTGAGAACCATTCACAAACGCATCACAGACTGACTTTACACTGTCAGAGTATCAAAAAAAAACCACACATTTAGTGCATTTAGATCTAGATTTAATGAAAGAGTTAGCCACTTAAAATTGATGTTGAGAACCTATATCCTTCTGCAACTCCAATCTCTGATTCTCGTTCCCATGCCCAGCTTTACACATAACAACTGGTAGATGTTTGATTGTTCCTTGGTATTCTCTTAGATGCTTCATGAATAACACAAATCTGGGCCTGACATTCCCCTTCTGCGTAACTAAATGGATATGGTTTAACAAGAATTCACACAGCACCCACAGGCGTACTCAGAGTTAACGAGACCAGTGCAATTCTTTCCATTTGCTTGTAAAATGTAACATCAATCCCCTTCTTACTCTTGTGCACTTGCTAGAATATTCATGTCAAAAATGGGAGTCTTCTTTCTGGGGTACAAAAGCATGTGACAAAAGGACTTTAGTCATCATGTTATGGTAGTCTCTACAAAATGGTCTCTATATAGCATGAAGGATGTTCAAAATCCCTGCTCCTGCTGCCTACATAGGGGACTTATAGATTTCAGTTTCGACTTACACACCAACACTTATGGTGTGCGTGTGTGGACTGCGTATTTCTACAGTACATGAGGCCCTGAATGCTGGAGCTAGGGGCCTGATCCAAAGCTTTGGTAGTCAAAAGTCATTGATAATGATGAACTTTGGATGCAGCCCAAGTCACTATACCTCTTCTGTAGCATATTTTCCATAGTACGTGAAGCTGTTGGAAAGCGTTTAAGAGCAAACCACAGTGGAGGTCATGCTTGTATTTCTCTCCTGCAATTATTCTGAAGCCTTATTTTAGATATTCTGCTTATTCCCAGCAATTCTCCCTAATGTGCAATTCATCTGGTTTGGCATCTACTCTGTGCACAGTATATTTCAAGAAGTAAGAGGACAGAAGCTTCAGCATATTTCAATGAAAACAGATAAACTAATAAAGGATTGGTCTCCCTGATTTTTTTTTTTCTTCAGGCTCTTGTATGTGTGTGTGCTAGCTCACCTTCAGAGTAAAATCAGCACGTCTTCTGCTCTGGAAGAGCAGCAATTAACTTAAAAAAAGGTTTTATAGTTACTATTTAAATGCTATGGAGTACTCAGCTGTTTTGAGGCAGCGTGTAAAGCTGATTTAAGGATTACTGTTATGTTGCTTCTCTTTTTTTAGATCTGCTAAGTGATTTTTTATCTATACATTTAAATCTTTTTTCCAGACAGAGAATAGGTAGGCAGATTAAGTGACAGTGAACTAATAATTTTCATTGTACCAAGCCATATTCTGCATTGGTACAGGTACAGCCTTATTCTGATGACAGATTAAGAGGAAGCTAGCAGATTTACAGCATGAAATAGTTAACTGGGAATTACAATTCTTTAGGATTCACATCTAGGTGAAAATATTTTAGCATTATATAATCAAAATTTGTTGTCTTTGAAAATGTAAAAAGAAATATGTTGTACATACGAGGAAGAAGACCAATAGATCATGAGAAAAGGAAACAACTAAGAAACTCAAAGGAAGCCCAGAAGGGCACTAGCCCAAGCTCAGACACTTGGATGACACCTGTAACTTCAGGAAGGAATGACAACTGAGGACTGATTTTCTCTATAACTCTTTTTTTCCTATATTCTTCATAAAATAAAACTTAAAACCTATAGGACATATTCTTATAGCAAGAAGTCTACAAAAAAGAAGTTGCAGGGAAAAGGTTCATTTAGAAGGACCCCTGTGAGACAATCAATAGAATCAAGTATAGTTGCAGCATAGGTAACTATCAGTAGGTCTTTAAGAACCAAAACAGCTTGCTGACCTTGATGCGTGTAACTGTATCACTTTATGTATATGAAGGGGAGGTTTTCACAGACTTACAGGCTTACTAGCTTACAGGCTCATATATGGGGTTCTTTGAAGAATGGAAATGAGAAGTTCAGTTAAAAGACCTCATCTTCTAGGATAAAATTTAGAGTACATTTGTGTTTTACATATACTCAGTTCGGTAGTGATGTGGTCAGAGGTAGAGGCCTTATTCATTTATAGTTTGGCAAGGAAGTCCACAAAAAGATCTAGAGCAGCAATGATGAGGCAAAGGAGATATGAAATGGAAGGAAAAAGTCATCTTTCATTCATACTTTATTTTCAAGAGTATATTTATAAGAAAATATAAGAAAGTATAAGAAAACTTAATGCTTGATGAAACCTACTTGACGTTTATGATCTCTGTAATGTGAACCATTAACTTGTGCATGCCTTATTAAACTTCAGTTAAAAAAGTGTTGAATAGCTGTATCTATTCAGATTAGTGGATTAAAAGTATAGCTATCCTTATGTCACTCTTAAGCTAGTCTCATATACTTACCACTAAAATCTTTAAGTAAAAATGGTGATGTCTGTGAGTATCTTCATAGATTTACCAGCTGTTGTTTTCTTAGAAATATTTCCTTTGTGTATCATGAGTTGACTTTGAAGAGGAAAATACTAGTAAGATTTTCTAACAGGCATGAGGCAGTACTAACTACAAAAGATATTAGAAATAAAAACTCATTACTCTGCATCTACTTGAGATTCCTTCTTTTAAAACATCTTGAAATTCTATTTATTTTTCTTTCAGAGAAAAAGGGAATATGTATTCTGAACAATTAGACATTGTATCTACTACTCTATTTACTTACTACATTTAAAATTATAGGAATTTTCCTCAAAAACAGCAGTTTCCACACAGCTTTCTGCGTTTTGAGCACAATAGGACAGTAGGAGCTACTCTCGAGGAAATAAGAAGGATACTCTAAATTTGCAGTCTTTTCTCTCTAGTTGTGGCCATAATCCTAATTCTGAAGACAGAAAAAAAAAAGTGTGAAACATGAGCAAGAAAACAAGTGGAACTCCTTGCACATAATGGAGTCATTACTTCTAAGTAAATGTTCTGATTAAGAGTGATTTCAATTTATTTCTAAGTCAACACTGTTTCCTATAGTGACCACTAGCTCTTCTGTTCCTTAAGAAACAGCACGTTCCATCTGTAGCTGCAAGCAGCAAAGAACTCTCTGAAGACAGTGGTTATTTTTAATACTAGTTAATAGCTTAATGGCTTTGTTCAAATTTTCTATGATTTCTCACTGAGAGGCTTTGTTAAGTTACCAAAAAGAAATTTATAGCATTGTACGAGGAAATATGTTTGAAGACAATTTTCAAATAGTTATTTGAACCTGTCATATATTTATACTTAAAGAGCACATAACCCAATTTTCTTTAACAGGTAACCTTTGTTTCTTTGTGACAGACACTGTGAAAGAGCTTTTGCTTTTCCCTTGCAAAGGATCTTGTTCTCTACTATGGTTAAATCTTAAAAATACCAGTAAAGTCATGTCTGTTTTGTGATAGCATTCATTAATAACTTTCTCAGCTACCTTCACACCTCTTTGCTCATTACGATTGAAAGACAAAGAAAGGTCAAGTCATTAGATGTTTATATACCCCTTTTTTTCTTAGTATTTATGCATACAGATGCTAAAAATAATCAATTGCACAAGATGTTTTGATTTTCTCTTATACTGGCAAAAGAGATGTCCAGAAATGAAAAGAAAAAGATTTTTTAATTACATGAAAGACAAAAACTTCTCATTTGTCTCCCTACCTTCCCTAATCCCAGTTTATTAATATGAACCATGTCAATGACACCCTTTTCTCTATATCACTCTACAAGTGTTTTCTATATATACATAAAATAAAATATATACAACACATATATAAAAATTGTATACAAATATATATACCTATAACAATATTAAATATACGTGTATATGCATACATAAATATACATGCATTATATATGCATAAAGCAAAAAAACTCAGACACAATCTAGACTGTGTCTCTTAAGTGTGAGAGGCAGTAACAGGCAATTTTACATGGATCTGGAAGAGATATGGACCTTCCCTAGGAGGTAAATAAATATTAAAAGAAATGGAATATCTCGAATAAATCTGCTCAGTTTACCTCACCTACTCCATAAGACAGTGTCAGTAGGAGATATTTTGGAATCTATTCACAATATGTATAAAACAAATCTGCAAGATCTAATGCATTCACATAAGAGGGCTAAAGCAAATCAAGTATTAAACTCCTCAGTTACACATTTCAGTTTCTTTATTTCTTTACCCAACATATATACTTATATCATCTACTGTCAAAGGAAAGGACAAAAGATAACTTTTATTATTTTTTAAGAGGAATGAAGATCACAAGCCCGTGACTGCAAATTCCAGGCCAGATATATTGGTATATATTGTATTAAATTAGACAATTCATAATCAAATAGATAAATGTAACAAAATTCATAAAATTTAAAAATTAATACCTCTCTAATTTGAGAGGTATGAAATTTCTGAAGGACTCAGTAACCACAGGAAGATTCCCCATCTAATGCAATATTCTTGCCTTTCAAAAATATATATTGATAGCTTATAGAGAAATTAAGTTGTCTTGAGGAGAAAGAGAAAAAAGAGAGAAATTCATTTTGTGGATCAATAGCTAGCAGCAGTAACAAGTGATAGGAATTTCCCCAATATAGGGAGGATTGTCAGTAAAGTCTCATAAAAAACTATTTTAAGGAATCATCATATTCTTAAATGTCCTGAAAAAGACAATGAACAATGATATGAAAAATCTGCAAATGATTTGAAATTATTCCCAGTGGTCAAAAAATGCAAAACCAAAACTAATAGGCAAGAATATGCACAATGAACATGATAAAATCAAACCCAACTATAGATAGAAATGATTAACTCTGAATAAACTTTTACCTCTGAAAGATGAGATTTGAAGTCATAGGTTCTTGAAATCATTTTCTCAATGGTTAGTCAAAAAGGAAAATTGAATGCTAGAAATTATTCTTATTATCCTTATTTTTATAAGGATAAGAATACAGAATGAAACTGGAATTATCACCATCTCACTGTTTGGATCTCTTGTGCAAACATGTTTTGTTCTCTTTTTTTTTTTCCAGGTCAAATAAGATACAATAGATGTGAAAAACAATGATTCAAAACGTAACAGAATCACAGAATCACAGAATCTTCAAGGTTGGAAGGGACCTCTAGAGATCATCTGGTCCAACCTTCCCGCTCCA
>JAUBOD010000502.1:3365640-3387593 GCA_032353885.1 Nothura maculosa
GGTGCACTCCGTGCCCTCGTCCAGGTCGTTGATGAACAAATTAAACAGCACTGGGCCCAGCACTGACCCCTGGGGGACACCGCTGGCCACAGGCCTCCAACTGCACTCGGCCCCATTTATGACCACCCTCTGAGCTCTGCCATCCAGCCAGTTCTCTATCCATCACACTGTGTACTCGTCTAGGCCACTCCCCCGGAGCTTCCGTGTAAGGATAGTATGGGAGACGGTGTCGAAAGCCTTGCTGAAGTCAAGGAAGACAACATCCACGGCTCTCCCTTGAGAGAGTACCTTTGAGTAATGAGGTACTCAAAGGAAGAGGAAAACTCCTTTTATAAAAAAAGACTATAACTTTTCACCCTAGAAGATGGTTGAAGAGACAAATGAAAAAAGTATGGCAAGGAAAGTAAAAGTTGAATTGTTCATTATTTCTTGTAATACTGTCATTGGAAGGAACGAAGTGAGTTCATGTGTCCTCAAATTAAAAGCAAACAGAGAAAGTACTTTTTCATAATTTGTATAAATAGGCTGTGGAACTTATTGCTTCTGGATATTTTGTCATAAATATAAAAATATAAATATAAAAATATAAATATAAATATAGAAAAATATAAATATAGAAAAAAAAGCTAGTAGTCTAGAGTAGTGTAGAAGAACTTTTTTTTTTCTGAACCCCTATAGCCATTCTTACAGAGAAACACAATCTCCTTGTTTTATAGCGAGCATGGTAAAAACAAACCCCTTGAATTTTCTCCTGTAACTTATGCAACATTGAAAACTAATGGCATAAGTTTTCCTCAGCAGGATTTTAATGGCAATAGAATTACCCTATTAGATGTTGAGAGCATTTGGCAATAGACTTTGAACCACAGGCCTTACCTTTATGACTACAAAACTACATCATAGATATATAAATATTTATAAGAGGAAAGTTGTCGTGAAACTTGTCAGCCTTTCAGGAGGTCATGCCAATAGCTAAATTAAGAAAGAGTTTCAGTCTATTGGCAATTTATCTGACTCCAGACATTACCCAGAGTGGATAACACTATATATAGCTCTTTTCAATCTTATTTTTTTAAATAACAATCTTGAATTCAAGCATTTATTGAAAGGAAAGACTGTTCCACTATTGTAAGAAAGATGTCATTGTCAAGTGACAGTGGTCAACTCTAGCCATTAATCTGCATTTCAAAGCTCTCATTATCAAGAAATAGGAGTTGTGAAGCAAAGGTATTACAGAATTGGGTCATTAATGTACTTCAATAAGAAGTTTACAGATTTTGTCATCATCATAAATATAAAAAAAAATGAAAAATAAACATAAAAAGCATGAGGCAGTATCTTTGAGAGTTTTACCTAAGCTCATCTTTTTTTTTTTTTTTAAAGTAAATAATGTACATTTGAACAACAGGCTATGAAAAATCATTCCCAAAGAAAGGACCTTAATGTTTTTTTTTATACAATCACACTAAAAATCCTTGGCAAGGTATAAGAATAGGGAAAGTACTGATGAGAAATAGTAACTATGGATACTTAACATTCCCAGATTAAAAAAAAAAGCCATATAAGCACTCATCTGAATGTTATTAGCAGTTAGCAGTGTGAAGTACTAATGCAGCTGCTAAGACAGTATCCACATTAATGAATACTATAACATAAGTGGGAAGACTGACTGTCAATAGCCACCACTTTGGCTAGTAAGTTAAAATAGATCCAAACTGTTCCTGCAAAAAATATAACACAAAGTTTCTCTTGTGATTGCAAATGCAGCACTATGCTGGAAATATCTTTAGAAATTGTATTTGAGTTTTTCTCTTAAAAATGGTTAAGCTGTACTTTATATGTTAGAGACGTCCAATTCTCAAGTTGAATTTTTGAAATTTAAACAGGACTATTTACCTGGGTCTGACCTCAAGCTCTAAGAATTTCTACTTCTATCAATGGTAGCTGAATGCTTGTGAGGCCACATTTCCATCTATTTGCTTTAAAGCAGTCATTTGCATGACAAAATCTGGTTCCAGTGAAATCAGCCATTTGCTTGATGAAATCTAGTGAAATTAGGGACAAGTATCACTTTTGATTCAAGGGAACCACTGTTTTTAAGACATGATTTCCTGGAGGAAAAGAAGTCCTTCAGACTCCAGTTCATTACTCTCTCAATTGTTTCTAAATCTTTCTGTTTAAGTCTTCTAATTAAGCATTCCATTCTTGTGTTCATTTTCATATGCTTAAAGCACACAGTTTTAACATTACTAGTTTATCACACTGAAGCTAAATCTAAGCTAAAATAAAAAACAATGTGAACTGATATGTGTATGTGTTTTTAGACACTTAGCTTGTTTCCATGGTGCATTAGAGGAATAAAAAGTAGTTGAGGGAAGATAATTTATTTCCATGTAGATTTTCCATATATTTGCATGCAGCACTCTTCTTGCCTAAACCAATAGATATTTCCCTAGCCCCATGGACAAGATTTTTCATACCTCATTCTAACTTTATCAAAGTGAGTAGTTTATTCTTATCCAACTATGCCTTTTATTTTCTGGAATAAATATTGTTTAAAATAGTAACATTTAAAGTTTACATACTAGTCCTCCAAAAGCTGCTTTAAATGTCATTTCATACAACTGACCATTATCTCTGAGTCAGTGCTGTAGACCTTTAGAAGTACTTAAAAATAAATTACATAACATGTTTTTTTATAACCAAAATTACCCATGGCAATGATTTCAGTGAATCAAAGGACAGTATTTTTCTTCTGGAATGAAAAATAAAATAATTCAGGTATTTTTGAACTTGGAAACAAGTACTAAAACTTACATAGTCAAAAAAACTATTGCAAAAGCTTCTTTCAAATGCATAGGAGAGGAGTTACAGTAAATCTCCTAGAAAGCAGGTGTCATTGATTGTAACTATACTGACGAATGTCTTTTTCTGGTTAGAAAAAATATAAATTTTGCAATTTTATACCTTTTTATTTGTGATGTTGAAAAACATTAGATTTTACCATATCTCTTTCCTTTTAAATATTAGCTTTACATATTATAAAAAGAGCATAATTAGAAATATATTATTTTGATGTAAGAGATATAATATAAAGAAATAAGAACACACAAACATTAAGCATTGTAATTTTGTATCAAATCAAACCTTCTTATTTGCTTTTTATCTATTTGTTTGTTATATTAGACATTTGGGTCAACCAAGGCTGGGACCAAAACAATTAAAGTATTCAGAAAGTTAAGTTTTATAGGAAAGCGGAATAAACTTAAAAATCTCAGGAACTGAAAGTTTTGTAATATTAACAGCTTGAGACATGAAAAAAAGAGAGTGGAAAATCTTAGTGAGGAAATGGAACTGTATAAGTTTAGTTTCATATTTATTGTAATGCACAGGTACATATTGCATGTCCAAAAGCTTTAGGAGACAAGTGAATAGAACTTTATTCACAGACTATCAGTATCTGAAGATCAAATATGATTATATTCATATATAATTTTTAGGTAAGAAGAATGACTTCGTAACTGCTATGCCTAAGAATAAATCTGCCTCTAGAGCTCTTTTTGGCATATGTACTATTACCTTTCATAATAAAACAATTTTGTACTTGAATTAGCTAAAACAGCATAGGAATTATAACAACTAGTTCTATTAAACTCAAATATAGTTAGACACTTGTGTTCAAAACATAGCTCTTCAAAACACCCACTCCTTCCATCTGACCCACAGCATGGCTGCAGGTGATAGGCAACCCTGCCAACCCTGAAGTTCCTGAGGTGATCAAACCTCTGATTGTGGGCATACATGGAAGCACTGGAGTTGTTACAACACTCAGAACGTACACATGAAAATCACAGGTGAGCACTGTGAAGTCTATCTTTATCCACTGGTCCCTCACCCAGTGGCTTTCTCCAGGCATGTCTACTGAAGTCATTTCTGTACAAACACATGCCCATGAGCTTTTCTTGAAACATTTTTCTGACAGACCGTTTAAGAGTATGGATGAGAGACATTTCCTTCCAGTGACCTAGATGCTGAAGTGCAGTCCAGAGCACATTTAACTTACTGACCTAGAAGCAGCCACCGTGCAGTACATAGTAATAGTTCCCCTGAAGCTTCCAGAGGTAGAAGAGTAAAGATGCACAGTTACTGACCAAATGGCTGTCCAGAAATCCCAGTCATACCCACAACAGAGGAGCATGGCCAGAATATGTGGCTGTGCATCCACCAGGCAGGAGGCATCAAAGTTGCCAATGCTGTAAGAAGTCTTGAAATTTCAGGCATGTTCTTCAAAACTTCTGTGATTTGATTTGTTAGAAAGGATTCTGTTGAAAACTGAGGTGTACAGTAACCCCATTTTTAATCAATATTAATGACTTAAATATTTAAAGACCACCTAAGTTCTACTTAAACACTTTAGTCAGTATTTGGTTCTTATTTCTTGCTAAAGGATAAATTGCTAAAGGTGTGTTAGCAAGAGTAGAAAGTAATAAAAGTTTGCTTTTATTTTTAAACATTACAAGCCAGTTTGACCCAGAATACACAGGGCAAGCTGTAGCATTATTTAACAAGATGACATTTTCACATGGTCATTTTCTTAATAATAACCATGTTATGCTGCTAGATGTGGCAACTACCAAAAGTTTTCTTTCCTCAATTAAAGACTTTCTCTCCCTAATAGGAACTTCTATGAAACAGTTAATGTTGCCAAGTACTTACTCTTTTGCTGCAGATGGCTAGTTAGGATAGACAGCTCTTTTTTAAGTAACTTCTATACTTGAAAATGTACATTAGTAAGAGACTGCAAACTGTGAATATATCACAAATGTAGCTCCAGTGCTGCAGTCATTCAATTTAAGAGAGAAATATAAAGGTTTATTCAGAATTGCAAGAGTGATTCTGCAGCAGAATTAGGGCACACATTTCATTAAAAACAAAACAAAAAACATGGAGTCTATAAAGCAAGAGATTACCATTTTAAAACTACAACTAAGACAAATGTGGACGTATTGAAAACTTGTTGATGTTGATGAAGATTGCCTGTTCATTTATTAAGGGAAAAGTAAATTTGTATTTGAACAGAATCAGAGAAACAAAACATTATCACTGACAAATGTGTTCATGCAAATGACAGCCATTGCACCACCCTCTAATGCACTCTAGACCAGATTTGTTCAAACAGGGAAGTCTGCTTAATTGGGAGTAGAGAAGAAAGACAGGGCTGAAGAACAGCTTGGAGTGAGAGTGGGAGGATACACTGATTACAGGCATTATTATAGTGATCAAATACCACTCCTCCAAAGACAGAGAAAATGAGCAGGGCTAAGGAGGAATTCACATCAATAGCCAACAGCACACAAGGCAGGTATTATATTGAGCTGCTTTCAATTCCTCAGCTCAAATGACCTAAACCTCATTCATAACAGCAGCAGCCTGTAGCAGGAATCCAGGGTTAGGTGAAATTTCAGTCTTTCAGTTTTGTAGCAAGAGAATTTTTATCATTCTGCATGATTATAATGACTAGGTGTCATATTTGTCATAGAACACATAAAATGAATGTACCTCTTGAATTTGAAATTCATAATGTATATAGAATACTAAGCATGTTTGTATGGTTCTTTCATTAAAAATCTTTATTTCCTTGGTGCTGCTGCTGTTTTCCTAATATGAAAGGAGTCTCTGAGAAATATTTCTGAATCCATGGAATATGGTTTCTGGCATTGAAAGTACCTTTAGTAAAGGATTATTTAAACTTCTGGTACAAATGATGAAAGTATTTTTAAAGAAGTATAGTTGAGGTTCAAATTGAACATTAGGAACAGGATTTTACTAAGAGGATGGTTGTGAGACCTCAGTCGTTGAGGTTGCTTGAAAAAAAATTTGGAAATTTACAAGGCTTGACTAAACAAAATCATGGTTGACTCAATTTGGCAGTAGTCCTGCTATGATTAGGCTCTTGTGGCTTACTTTATCTGAAGACTTTAGTAACAGGTAATAAATGTAATACATGCTTTCAGCATTTTTTTCAGGAACCCTGGAGGACATGTGGAACAGATTCTCAGAATAAATCTCAGCAAATACATGTCTGCTGAAAGCGAGTTCCTCTGCCTGTGGGTAGCAGTGACAGTTCCCTAGGGTTCTTGACTGTTCATGGTAAGAGTACAGCTTGTAGTAACTAGAACAGTGTTTTGAAAAATAAAGTATCTTTCTGCACTAGTGATTGTGTCCTGTTTTGTTTCTTATAGTTCCTCCATCTTAATTGATCTTCTATATACAGTACAGTACACTATCACTACCTCATCGAATCCCTCAATCAGGGAGAGATGCTTCTAATATTTACCCGTAAATTCCCTACGCTATCACTCCTTTTCTCTTTTATTTTTCAATGATCTTTGCTTTCCCAAGGGCATATTTTTCTCTTTCTCCTGCTGCTGCTATGGATTAAAATAAACAAAAATGTTCATTATTATATATTTCTGCCTTCTTTTCTACTGCATGCTTATTTCATCCCTGCATTTTTCTCTCACCATGTGGGTAAATTTTTTAGAGACAGAATTACTTTGAAAAATGTATTTCTATTTGTGACTCAAGCTTGGCCCAGCAGAGCCTATAATGACAGCAATAATCATTAGATTTGCTTAATTTTTGTCTACACTTCTCATGGAAGTATATTCCATTG
Organism: Nothura maculosa; assembly: GCA_032353885.1. NCBI lineage: Eukaryota > Metazoa > Chordata > Aves > Tinamiformes > Tinamidae > Nothura > Nothura maculosa. The sequence goes on from JAUBOD010000502.1 coordinate 3,372,317, forward strand.
TCCTTAACTGCCTACAACTTTTTCCTATTGCTATGTTCCAAATATTTCTCCTAAAATATTTTGCTATTTGAATCTTACTGTGAAATTCATGTTTGCCATAACAACAAATATGTTTATTCTACTATGTCTTGGCCTCAATACTGCATATGAAAAAAACTGGTAGGGATAAAACCATATAATACATTCAGATTGCTAGGGAAGTATGACTGAAAAACAAACGTTTAAAAATGAAATCCAGCTCAGTTTAAGCTGCATTCCTAGACCTGCCAACTATATATAGATTGCTTGATTTACACTCAGATTATTCAACCAGACCTATTTCAGCTCTAATCTTTCAGGTCTGTGAAGGCCACCACAACACTGAGAATAATAAACTTCCTGATCAGCTGTCAGTAATCAGTTTATTGCACTCTGGTAGGAGACTAGAGATGTTGCCTTTTGCTTTAGGCAGTCTCATGCTTCCAGGATGCCAGGTATGTCCTATTAAGTTTTTTCTTCCTCTAAATGTAGGCACACTTCTTCTGGAGGAGGTATTTTTGGGGACTTTACTGTCAATAATTCTTTCCAAAGTATTTCTTTTATATGTCCGGTCACTTTCTTATGGATAGCATTTATTCTTTGCCAGAATCAACTATGCCTTGTAGATCATGTTCAAACTATTCAATCAGAATTTTATAGAGAGCTGCTTGAAGTTTAGCAAATGCTGTAATGATCCTCCAAGCAGAAGGATGTTGCTTGGACAAAACAAAAACTAATCTGAGGGCACAGTGCACTGTCAGAAGAACATAACCATCTATTCCTGTTTTCCTTTCACCATGCAAACTAAGGAATCTGTGTCACTTCTTCATCTTTATTAAACACTAAGAAGTGGGAAAATGCATTCAGAGACAGATGGGCTTCTATATCAGCATGGACTTTTTCTGTCTCATCTCAGCTGCAAAATGCTCAAAGCATTTTCCAGTAAGACCATTAGACCTCTCAGCTGGCACTGCTTTCACTTATCTTCTACATTCTCTTGTCCTGTTCCAATGTCTCTCGTCTATTATTTAATTTGGCAGACAAACATGCTCAACAGGCTCAAATACATTTTCTGGACTACCACGCTTTATTGACTGCCAGAATATAAATATATCCCTCAGCAAAAGAAGAAAGGAATTTCTATATTAATGTATCTCAATTCATTAATTTACTAAGAAACTTTTTTTCTTTTTTTTATTAAATAGTGAATTCTGATTCATGTACTTGTTCTGTGTACTAAAATAATAATAATTTCTTATTTTAAAAAGATGAGCAAAGAACTTAAGTTATACTGTTCTACAATACATCTAAGAAGTGGCCGCCACCAGCAAAAATAGGCAATTCCGGAATACAGAAGCAAAAAATTTTATCAGCAACTCACAGTATGGCATATTATTTAATTTTCATAAGCTTTATAAGGATAAAAGCTATAAGTACATGGTCTTTTTCAGACATACAATGGCCCAAATATCTCTTCCTATATTTCCTATCAAGTTTCCATTCAAAGTTGGCCAAGTCTAACTGTATTTCAGCAAAGGAAAGAATTCAGTTGAAAATATTTCTTTGAAAAACAAACACAAATAATAGCTTTTCAGCCAGCCCAAACAATAAGCAATACCAAATTTCATATTGAACTTTATTGTGCTGCCCAAACATAAGGAACTACATAATGTAAATATTAATTTTCTCTGGAAGGTTTCAAGGATGTCATACTCACAGCAGCATTCTCTCCCCATATAGAGATGCAAAATAACAAGGATGCAATTAATTATCAATTAATCCATGCATAACATTTTCAACCTGTGTGTAGAGGCTTCCTATGGAAATTTAGCATGCATTTACTTTGTATTGAAATTTTAACCCTTAGAATTCTTTAAAAATTTAATCTACAGTATAGTAGAATTTCTTCTCTTTACATTTATCTGTCTTTTGTGTAGAAATAATGGATTAGAAATCAGTCTGAGGTGAGTTAAAAATGGTTGATTGTAGGGCTAGAGGATTCTACCAGCTTTTAAGAGCCCAGTGCCTGAATTTTGAAAAATATATTTGTGAGATAGACATCTTTTGACTATCAGTCATGAGTTGCCACTAGCCGGCGCACAGCTGCACATATATTTTAATACAGTATAAGAGAAGAAGTTCTTGCTGTGTCTGATAAAAGAAATGAAATATTAAATATGCTGCTTTACCAAAATAAGGTTGGTGAATCTTTCACCGAGAAAGAGAGGCTCAGTTCTTCTTCAAAGGCAGTATCAAGATCTGTTGTGACATTTCTAAGGATAATTTAAGAGAATACTCACATTGTGGTAGAAAAGAATGTCACACGTGGCTTTAAAGAAATTTTAGCCAATAAGGTATCAAAAGGAAGAGTGTGATTTGCTGAGGGTGGCTATTACTAGTTATATACAGTCCTTTTCCAAATCAAAAATGAAAATTAGCATCAGAACCTCTGTAAATCAGATCAGTTTGGCCATATGGTTCAGTTGAGCCTGAAGACTGGCTCAGATCTGTATGCTGGCCAGCAATCTGTCCTCACTGTCCTGATGCACTACAAGTTCTGGTCTTCACGTGTCACTTATGAAGATGAAAGCAATTTTCCTTCACCTAAATGCCGCTTTATGTGAAGATCTTCCCTACAAACTCATTTACCACTAGATGCCACTAAAGGTCAAACAGGCTGCACAGGAGACTGAGCCAACCATAGTGTTATAGTAATGCAGTCACTTCCTTTGATGTCCAAAGATGCAAGTGTCTGAAGGGGAGGAGAGGCAAACAAATAATAATTTTGTTGTACTTGAGCATTAAGTGAAAGAAACTGACCCTATCATCAATTGATTTAGTAGAAAATGCCATGTTACCTGGAGCTGAGTTACTGAGTTATCAAATTCTTCGAAACTACTCAAAAGAGAATTAGGAGAAATACATCTGAAAAGGGCTATGAAATCACAGCCACTGAAGTAAGCCCTTATGCTGGGATGGAAACTACTACAAGAAAGCTGGAGTTCAGACAAAAGCAAAACCATTTGCAGACTGTTTTCATATAGAATGCTATTTTGTGCTTGACTTTGGGTACAAGGACGTTGTTTTTTCAGTCTAATGCAAAGACTACGAGAATAAATGTCAATGTCTGCAGTAGTGCTTGATTCTGTGTAGAGCTTTATGCATTCAAGCTTGTGAATAATTTGGGGAGACTTATAGTCTGTAGAAAGACGTTGGAAGTCTGGGCAAATTTAGCAAATATTTGAGTGTACCACCATTTGAAACCAACCTAGGAAAATATGTCCTATGAATTCTTCTGAAGTAAGTTGGCTTAAAGTGAATTTTATTAAGGTATATTATTTATGATGTATAAGACTGTTCAAGAGATTTTGCTAATGGCATTTTGTATGGATAGTGAAGCACTGCAAAAAACATTCAATATTATTATCTATTATTTTTTTCATTGGCTCAGATTTCAGTGGAAAGGACTAGCCATCATAAAAAACTAATATCAGTTGTCATGCCTTGTGAGTGTTGGCTTGGCAAATAGTTTAAATACTGAGTAAACTAGCCAATTCATTTTAGCAATATGGAAAAAAGGGATTCATAAGGACCTACTTTGTGTTATTTGTGTTAAAGACAAATATGCAGGTTATTTCCTCAATTTCATTGGTAAAAGTGCAGGAGGACATGCTTGAATAACTTCTCTGTATAAGACAAAGAAGCCACTGATCGAATTTGAATGTGTTCATAGTTTTAAGCAGTCACAGATAAGGTTTTTTTTATAGGATGGTATAAATTATGGTACTATGGCAATGCATTGCACTGAAGTTAATTTTCTGGCTGCAAGCTGATTCATGCAGATGATTCTGTCTCCTTGCCCTTTAGGTGACAAAATTACATTCTGTAACTAGTGATCAGGCACAGCCCAGAAAAAAAATTTTGCTTTGTGGTCTGACAAGACCAGTTGTTCTGACTCAAAATGAGCAGTTTGGAATATGCTTTTCATGGAGGTACCTGAATTATCAGTCACCTGTTATCATATGAAGAGAGAAGCAGAAGAAATGGGTACCAAAAAGTCATAAAAAATAGTACCGGGTAGAAAGCCTGAGGAGGAGAGAAGAGAATTTTGGCACATCTACACCTGGAGTATAAGCTACAGTAGGGAATATCTGCAAGGAAATAAATATTTCAGTGTGAAGCTGTCCTCCTTACCTTTATGTAAAGGTAAGAGTTAATCCACTGCTAATCCAGAAGTGTCAGTATCTGCTAAAAAAACAAAATCAGATCAGCCCAACAGTGCTGGTTAGTGAGCACAGAGAAAATAGCCTGAGAAAATGTAACTAAAAGTGAATCGCAAGCAAGATTTAGACATTTCAAATTTTTTAATTTTTATTTTGTATTCTTTAGAGTTGTGTTTTTAAAAATGGAAAATTTGAAAAATATAGCAATGTTTCAAAAACAATCTGGCTTGGGGAAAAAAAAGAGAGAGATAGAGATAAAGAAAAGATCTCCTCTTGCTGAGGGAGGACTAAATTAATAAATTTTTACTGGGCACTGATCAACCTTTTTATTACCGTGTCTTGATACAGTACCTTATATTTAACAGGGATTATTTGGAATTTTTATGGCATTTGACCTTGTTGCATGCAACATAGACATGCAGAAGACACCTGTTGTTTATGTCTGCCCAACAGATTGCTCTACTGTGACAAAGAGAAGAGTAAATACAGCTAAACAAATTTTGTAGTCAGCACTTACAAGGTGTCTTTTTCATCTTCTCAGGGGGAAGAAAAGGGTATTTTGCCGTTGCTTCTCATTATGACTCTATTGTTAGATGATATCTGAATGGCAGTGTATAGAATCTTGGTATATCTAAGGAGTTTCATTAAACCTACCTACAAACATTGTCACTGCAGCCTCACATGCTGTCTATACCTGTGTCCACTATCATTACCTGCGCCCATATGCATCATGTATTGCAGACACATGTGAACACTGATAGAATTTCTTCATATGTCCCTAAGTGGAGCTCCTCTAGAAAATACTTCCAAAGCCTTCTGAGGGACCTCCCAGGCCTCCATGCAGAGATGTTCTGACATATATTCAGCTGAGGGACTTATGATACTTCTTACTTTAAAGTGTCTCCATCCCAAATACTGGCATATCACAGTGGCAAACCAGGTAGATGCTCTATTCCTCTTTGCATCTGCAGTATTACTGCAGCAGGGTGCAAACAAGGAATTTCAAGCTGTGTGTTTGCTCTCTGAAGTCCAGATTCGGTATGAGGGAAAGGAGAATCTACACTGAGTAGCAAAGGAGGAAGACCTCTTCCATATTGCAATCTCTGAAGAATCCCCTTCTCAGCTCCCAATGATCATCTCTGCCTTACTGGGTGATATCACCCATCACTGGTTGATACTGGTTGATATCACCCATCAAACAAGAGCTGCAAATTGGGAAAGTTTGAGATCCACAATTAATTTGCAACAGACCTCCAACAGCAGATCAGGCAAGTAAGAATAGTAAGAGCCTTAGAAATGTAAAGACATTTCCAACAGTGAGCTTTTCAAAGACAAAGAAATATGTTTCTTCTACATAAAATGGTATCAATGAGTTATCAACATCCACCATAACCCTGGGGTACCTTGTATAGTCTTTTCTTCCCACAGTTATGAGGTCATGCCCTGACCATAGTGTATTTGACAGAAATCACTACGATTGCATCTACAGCAATTACAAACAAGCTAGAACCTAAGATGTTACTGACTTCAAAGCACTTGGACAGTTGTTTAGTTCAATGGAGGTAAAAGTTCCCATTAAAAAAAAAAAAAAGTAAAATAAGAAAAAAAAGACTAAAAACAAAAGTTATTTTATGTCTCTGGAAAGAAAACAGAAAGATCCTCACCATTTCTTTTTATTTTTTATAGCAAATTATAGTTATATTTACTTGTTTATTGCTTATCTTCTATTTTAACTGTTGTAAGGAGTCCAGAGGTGTGCCGTGAGAATAGTCTGAGGTCTAAAAAACGCCTCCTGTGCAGAACTGGATGAATTCTGTTCCTGTCTATAAAAGAGATGACTGAGTTGGGGGAGGAAAGACAGACTGAGTCTTCACATAATTTAAAAGCAACTGCCAAAGAAGAACATAAACGATTCTTCCTGTTCACTGAGAACAGAACTAGAGGTAATGAGCATAAACTATAGTAATGGAGATTTATATTGCATATTATATAAAAGCAATACCAACTGTATGATGGTTATTTACCAGAATAAAACTCCGTGACTCACCATATCAGGCCTAGAATTTTTATACAATTCTGCAGCCTAGTCAGAACCTGCAGCAGCAAAAGCATTTATTGTCAGAAGCTGGCACAATATACCTGCCAGAACAGGGTATCCGATATAGGATAGCTGGTATGTAATTTGTCTAGCAAGTACTTCTGGCTCAGGATATCTGTCAGCACTCATATATACTATAACAAGAATTTAATTTAATATTTAATTAATTTACAAATAAATTGCACAAGAGGCAGAAAGAGGGGAGATGAAAACTCTAAGAGGATAGATAAAGATCCTCATTAATATTTCTCACATTATTTCAGATTGGGGAAATTTTGAAAAAATCAGCTTTATGGAGTATCCTGACTGGAGAAGGGAGGAGTTTTTCTAGATTAGGAGTTTGTATCCATCTATCTGTGGAAAGAAAACTTTTCTATCCTTCCTAGTTTGTTAAATTCATTATATAAGGTAATTACTGGTGTTTTGTCCTGTTCTACAGCTTACTCAGCAACCACCATCAGCATGAGAAACGCATATATAACATATGTTAAGAGGGAAGAACTTTACTAATACGTAGCCAGAGAATGACTTAGAATGAAGGGAGGTTGCTGTCAGGAGAACAAGTTCATCACTCCACATCTGTCACAGCTTGGATAGCTTGCCATAACTAGAACACTCCAACAAACCAATTCCCACCATTTCAAAGGAGATTACCACTCTATAACACCATCATACATAGAGTAATGTAAATTGAAGCATGGACTGACACAGATTCAGCTGATCAATCCAGATTCTACTCGATTATCTTTTTTTTTTTAATAAATATTGGATGCAAACACAACAAAAATGAAACATCACTTTCACATTTAATATTTTATCCCTGCCTGATCAGCATCTTGCATTTCATGCCAATTAAGTGGGGACACTTTCTCCATGTCAGCAGAAGCTTGAGGTGCAACTGTACTAGTGATCTCCAGAGGGTCCCAGCTGACATCAGCTGATGCTATTAAGGTCAATAAGAGAGAGAGCTCTTCCAGATTCTCTGTTTTGTTATATTAGAGACTCATCCAAGTCCTAACCTTCAAATTGGAGTGCTCTTTAAATACTGCAAATGAACATTACAAAGGCCATTCTTTTGTACATACACTACTTTCATAATATTCAGTATACTTATTGGTTATAATGAGAAAATCTAGCCATTCTATGGCATATATAATATGCATTATATACATGTTGTGTTATATAAACACGAACAAAGTATATAGCATAAGACTAAATTTTCTATTGATGATCAATACATACAACTATATGTATATATAGTTACATACATCAATACATACAACCTATATGTATATAGGTACATCACAATATTCATTGTGATTTCTGTCCTGGATTTTCACAACAGTACAGCCTGTACAGGTGTCTTATTTGGCTTTTCTAACCACTACAGAGTCCTCTCCAGTGTTATTAAAATTAACTCTGCCTCCAGCCTAAGTATAGGATCATATTATTGATTGGGCCACCACAGTAAGATTGGCAGCACATTTGGGTCATATTCTTTTCAGATACCTTTTTCATTGGAAAATCCACTGGTTCCATTGGGACAACCAGTAATCACTTTGAATACTCGGGTCAGTATCTTTGTACAATTTTAGCCAAAAGCAAATCTTACAAAATCTTCTTTTGCAACCACTTTTCATGTTGGATTGAAAGAGATAGTTCAGAAATATTAAAACATACTGTTCCTTCCATTCCAAGCACATTTCATTTCCAGACACTTGTGACAAAACGAAAGATACAAAGCCTAACCAGATTGCTTTTGAACAATAGCTCACTGCTTGGAATACAGTGTGTGGGAGATCTGTATTTAATACTTTTTTTTTTTTTTGCTGGTAATCCCACCTTTCACTGCTCAATGAGACTGTATCATGAGAAAAGTCTTCCTCAGCTTTTCTGTTGATGCTATTCCAATGTGTATAAAATACATAAGTACTCACAGAGAAATATATTGGAAATTTTCATGTGGGTCATTATCTCAGCAAAAGATATATTGCCTCTATTAAAGGCCTACTGAACAGAGTGAAGCAGAAGAAAGAGAGAGACGCACACAATCCTGTGCAACCTGATGAAACGGATACCCACATTGAGCTGTGGGACTGACCATCTGCCTTCTACCATGTACACAGAAGAGCTGTCCATTCATTCTAACTGCCAATCAGAGTCTCTTTGTTGGACCAAGGGCAACCTTGGTGGTATTGCATTCTGTGAATCCAGTACACATTTGCTATGTGAGTGAACATTACACATTGTCTAGTCTCCAGCTACTTCTTAAGTCCCAGAGGCTGCCTTCAAGGCTCCTGAGGTCCTTCAAAGGCATCATATTCCAGAAAGTTACATGGGTTTTGTAAGTAACTTAAACACTTACTGTGGACTGCTTGAGAAGACAGTGTGGATAGTCAAGGTGGTCCTCCTCTGTCCTGTACATATCTGCTCTGTAGAGGTCTGCCATGTAAATGTACACACCTGAGATGTTCATTTAAGGTTTTCAGTAGAACCAATTGAAATAATAGACACATATACATGAAACTTCATCCCATTTATCTCAAGTATGTGTCTAAAATAATCAGATTAATTCACCCTATGTAATGTCTATTTCTCCTTGCTGACAATAAAGAGAGTCCATCTGACTAGAACATCATAGATATTTCTAGTGTTGAAGAGGAAAATCCTATCTCATTCCAAATCTCTGCACTGATCTGTGTGATTCTAATACCTCTGGAATAATCCAGCCCTGTACCATTTAGAAATACACCAATGGAGACAACATCCTAGGTACCAGGCTCTGAGCACTGGACAGAGAAAGGCTGTGAGAAAACCTCAACTCATCATTTTGGGATGGCTAAATTTTGCCTTGTGATCACACACTAGACTTCTTTGTATCCACTGCACTTGACCAGTCACTTGCTCTAAAATAACAAATTTTAATTGAGATATATCAGGGAAGATGATGGATGTTTCATCTAATTTAATTCTGTCCTCATACCAGAGGTTTACCAGAAATGTGATATAAAAAGCTTGCACAGTACTATTTGGGATGATGTCTTCAAGCACTCCTCCCACTGACAACCACTTGGAAAAGTGAAGCCATGAGAACAGCATAGGTTGCATAGGTTATACCCCAGTTAGAAATGAGTGCACAGAGGAACTCTACTACTCATGTTGTAACTATATGTAGCTTGGATGGAGCACATTCAAGGGAAACCTGCATTACAACTATTTCCCTGGAGAAACAAGCAAGCATAAGCCCAAAGCAGATGCATATTATTTTGGGGGGGCAGGCTATTCATCCAGAGTATATGATCTAATAAATGGGAAAAAGTCCACAGGGAAACTGATTACTTTTGAAACTAGATTCATACAAGCAGGTTGAAAGTGACTTGATAAGACTGGTAAAACTATCAGTTTTAAAACAAAAAGTCTTTAGACACGCACCAAAGCCACATACAAAAAAAGATATAATCTATCATAACATTTTCTATTTAAATGATCTTACTACAGAATCTCAGTGATTTTTAAGTGCAGACAATCTAGCCTTTTTTTTTTTCTCTAAATCGTTCTTTTATAGAGTTTTCTTTCTTGTTTCCATGGTATTTATTATCCAACCATTTGCTTTCTATTCTGGGTTGAGCACAGAATGAAAAGCTCAAGTGCTAGGACTAGATTACTTCTTGCTGTAAATCAGGACAGTAGTATCAACTTCAGTGAAGTCATTGTTTATTTATATCATCTGACCTTTGAGATTTTAGGATGTGGAACATTATGAAGAAACGGTGAAAAGGAAATCTAGAGGTTTGTGAGACATTTTTATGTTTATCTGTATTGACTTGTTAATTAGATGGTGGTATAGGAAAAAAAAAGGAATACACGAAGGAGAAGAGAACAAAAGGACAAAGTGGACAGCCAGTTCAGATTAAAAAATGATAATTGTAAGAATATGTAATGTCTTCTGTTTCATAGAACTTACTGGTATTTTCAACAATATTTTTATACACTTTTCTCTGAAATTAGAATGTCCTGTAGGTGATATGCTACAGCTATCAACATAGGCAGTGTCCTGTGTTTGTACAGGTTCTCATATTTGTGAAAAATTACGTTCAATGATTAGCACAATTATAGTCTAACTCAGTGGTTCCTTTTTTTTTAATCTCCAAAATACATTCTTTGAGATTACTTCTTTAAGGCATGCTCAGATGGAATATTTGCCCACCAGTGTGCTTATTTACCACTACGCGAACTGCTTCCAATTTGTGATGTTAAAACATCCCTATGGCAACTGCAGCACCAGCTTACATGGGAAAGTCATTTTAGGAAAGTATTGAATTTATTTTTAGATTCTTTTAGTGAAATCTAGCAGCTGGAAATAAAGTAAGCCAGTACCATCTTACTAGCCAGGAGCCTGCAGAAGAATGAATTACTGCTTTCTATTTTATTATTTTTATTATTTTTAATAGTTGATTGTGCAGAATACCCTAGTCCTTGTTCTGTCCTTCTTCAGACTTTGAAATCAATATAGCTTCTATCTAAGGGCTGGTTATCTGTTATTATTTTTATTATGAAATTTGTTATTGACTTTATTTTAAAGCTGCTCACAGAAAAAAAAAGAAATTATGTTTCACCATAATAATAATGATTAATTGTGGAAAAGATTAAAAAAAAACCTGTCTGTGAAAACAGTTATAAATTTCCTCCACTGTCAAGCAACACATGGGTGTGATGGAATCAGCAATAATGAAGACACAAAATGATTTCAGAAATGAGTATTAATGATCTGAAAGTTTTTGATCAGCCTTCCCTCTTCAATATAGAGTATGATGAAGGCAATAGTAGTGAAGAAAGTTAACTCTAAATAGACTGGCACCAAACAGAAAATTTTGTGTCAAATTTTAGACATTCGGTTTGCCTCAAACATCCAGATTAAACATGTTTTTTCTGACTCCATTTTTTTTTCTGAATTTAAACACCTACATTCTTCCTGAACATGAATGCTTTGTTGAACGCTTGCCATCATGCTCAGAGCCTTGCCTAGTGTGTATAAAATAGCCACAATGATTTAATATACTGAAATGCTAACAATAAATATACAAATTTCTTTCTTCCCCTAGGCCTCGTCATGTTTAGATTTAATTTGTTTCATAATGCTCTCAACTTCTTTTTTTTTGGTCACTATTCTCCAGAACATTTCTTGGCATGAACACGCTTCTTGACAGTAATACAAACTTTTATTAGACTATAAATGTTATTTATTTTCTATTGTTTTAGTTTACTATAAAATGCTTGTGTGTCCCTCACAGTTGTCTTTCAGAGAATTATGATCTAAATGCTAAACATCTTCCATTTACAGCCTTGGCACTTGCATATATACTTTTCTGGCATTCGGAGGTCTACTTGTTTATCTACTTCAAGTGCTTTGACTTTTAAAGTATAAGACAATCCTGAGAAAATACTCCTTTCTTAATAAATGAGTCCATTAACTTTCTTCTTCCTCTCCGTTTATTTTATTTTATTTTATTTAGATGCAATCTGTTCTTTGCTGCATGTGTCTATTGTGGTGATTAAGGGATGTAATTTCCACTCATTTGTTGATGGGCAACTTCTGTAGATAATCAAAAGATGCCAAAAAATTACATTTTTGCTGACAATATTGTGGAGTGTATTTGTAAATACTGGGAAATGAACAAAAATATTAACTCATAGGTAGCTCCAAAATCGTCATTTTTAATGTGATTTATTGTCATAGTGCCATATTATCCAATGGCAGATGAGGCTAGCTTTCTGGACGCTACAGCATTACACATATGCAGTAACATATTATGGACATTCAAAAACAGTTATGCTTCTTAATAAGACAATAAAACAATATGGCCTGGAGGTTTTTTTCAGCTATCCTTTACTCTTTTTTGCCTTGGACTTGCTTTAGGAGGAAACTTACTTAGCAGTTTCCAAAATTCACTGAAATCTGTCTTCCTAAGTCTACTAGTCTTTGCTAGTTATTCTGTAGTGAAAAAGAGGAAATGTAAAAAGACAGTCCTCTAGGTTTTCATATGCTACTTTCTCTGTTCAATCCCCAGCTCAGTCCAGGAACCTGCTAGAGAGTTCTAAAATTCATCTCTGATCGTATATCACTTTAATTTCCCCTTAAGCCACCCAGTTCTCTGGGATGCATAGGATTCATTTCATTCTTTACAAAAAGTTGTATCCACTTCATTTTTCCTAGTTCAGTCGTTTTAATGCTTTAATATGACATTTCAACAGATCCATCTGTATGAGGAATTTCAGAGTAGGTATCCATGTCTGTGCTATATGACAACACTTCATCCCTCTTTTTCTTTTCCATCCTTTTATGATAATATATATACTATGTATAGTGTATATATGTAGTGTTTGATTATCCTATATGAATGTATGCATACATTATATTTATTACATGTTATATTGATAATAATACTATATAAATGGCATGTTTTTAATGTATGAATTGTATATTTTGTGTATTGGATCATCAACTGCACACTATGACAAACAAGCTGTACTATTTACCAAATAATATTTCCACATTTAATCGCTTACACTCCGTGTTTTTTCACTAATGTATAGATATTTAAATATTCATCAGCCTGAGATTCATTTTTTGCCATTTCTCTGAGCATATTAACAACTTTAACAACTTTCTTTTTTGTTGTTATTTTTCTGCTTTGGCTTGAGTCATTGTAAATTTTGTGCTAACTAGTCTTGTTTGTCCTTCCCCTTTCAATAAGAGTCCACATTTTTTCTTCCTGACTAACAGCCCTACACTAACAACCATACAAACGCTAATTTGAATAATTCACTTTATGGGAGAGACAGACTTATCAAAAATCCTGAGCAGTAAGGTAATATCCTTAGTGAAAAGCCAGAGGCAGCACAGGTGTTTTCAGTGAAAGTAAGAAAAGACATTAAACAGCAATATCAGAGGCAAACCTTGAGTTATGACATATTAATTATGAGTTCTTTTGAAATTCTTAATTAGAAACTAGAATTCTTTTTTATGTAGAATAGTGAGGAATAACTGTGAAAGAGCATTAGAGGAAAAGTCACAGGTTGAAATTACCATAGAAGATATATCAGAAAAATTTACTTAAACCATTCTAAAATAATTATGTAATCTAAGTTATTTGTGAAAAACTACTCTGATAATCAATAAAGTAATGACATCTTGAAAGTGGACGCCCACCTTGACATACATGAGCATCATGAATCCACCCCAAAAATGCCTGTTTTTCTCAAATTTGGAGTAAGAAAGTAGCATTAGCGGCTCAGACTGCATGCTAAACTTACCCAGCTAAGATTAGTTGGGATCAATCTGACCTAGTTAATCAAAGCTTATACTAAACAAAGACAGAAGGTTCAGGTGCTCTATAGTAGGAGAAATGAGAAGTAGGGAAAAATACTGGTGACTGTAAGAAAAAAAAAAGACATGGTAAAAAAAACCCACTGTATTCTACAAGGAAAAATAAGTGCACATACAGACAGTGTCAGAGGAAGAAATTCAAATAGAAATTCAAGAAATTCAAGTGGAGATACCATGATAGTTTGTATATGCTCAAAATGGAGTAATGACATGTGAAGAAAAGTTGAAGAAATCCTGGGAAAGTGTCCAGACCAGTGAGCAGATATGAACAAAAGTTGTTCTTCAAGGGAGATAAAAGAAGGTATAAAGAGGGCACAAGAGTCAAGGAGGAGTGATAGAAAGAGAGAAGTTAGAAAATTCAGATGGAAGAGAACAGTGAAAAGTGAAGTGCTAAGGAGAGCAGAGGGCTGAAAAAAATGGAATGGAAGAAAGTAGATTCAAAGAAGTAATGCATGATTTCAACAGATGAACTAGGTCACATTCAATCAGAAGAACTAAACAATCTTGTGAGAACGGAGATCACTGCATAGCCCAAACCACCCTTATATTAAACAGCTAAAGAATGTTATCTTAGGAAGGAAAAGATATCCAGGTTGCATTGTCAAGAGGAGACTAGTAGGTGAAGACATCAGATAGGAAGTGCCATGCTGTGCTGGTTACTCCTTCAGCTCAAATGAAGAAAAAAAAGCTGTATTTTTATATCAGTTGTTTTCGGACAACTAACAATTGTATTACAGTATTTTATAAAAATAATCCATAGTGATTTACAGATAAAAAACAATAGATTGACTGCTTAGCCACTCTCATAATTTTACTCATGTGTTTTTCATAAAAGATAATATAAATTCATTAACCCAACACTATTATTTCCCTCCCTTTCCTCTTCCAAAAATGAACCATGACCTGACAATCATGATTATGTCATGATTACTGCTATTATTTTAAGTAATATTACAGCAATTCGGACAAAATGATGGCAAACTGAAAAATATGGATGGCAGTGATAAAGACTGCTACTATTATATACAGAAAAGTGGAAATAAATAAAAGTGAAAATAAATAAAAGTGGAACATAATACCTTTCATTTTCCTTTTCCAACCTGATATAAGAGTTTTGCAGCAAAAGAATAAAAATTATTCTGAGTCTCTTTTTTTTATTCCCACCAACTTGCCTGCAAGATTATTCTTTTGATTGTTAGTTAGATCTGATGATCTATATGGAGGATATTTCCAAATTTCAAATTCAAATATGCAAACTGGATTTCAAGTCTCTTAGTTTTTATAGTTTTTATTGATCTCCAGTAGAAATTGGGTACAAAAAATATTTGTTACTTTAAAAAATTGGTTTAGTTTATGCATGTGTGTTTCTGTATACATATATACATATATACCCAGAGAGGTTGTGGAGTCTGCTTCTTCGGAGATCTTTAAAACCCACTTGGATGCAGCCCTGAGCCACGTGCTCTAGGTGACTCTGTGTGTGCAGAGGGGTTGGACTAGATGACCTCTAAGGTCCCTTCCAACCTTACACATTCTATGATTCTATGATTC
>JAUBOD010000502.1:3390616-3406804 GCA_032353885.1 Nothura maculosa
GTGCAGATAGATCCTTTTTATATAAATAGTGTACTTGCACTATCAGCCAGAATGGTATACAGGGAAAATACTCTATCCCCTAAGAAGCCACTTTTTCTACTTTTCTGGAAGCAGTTTGCTTTGAAATTCCAATATTTATTAAAATGCCTTTTCACATACTCTAACACATCATCCTAATTCTAGTTTTATTATTGTTTTTCTTCTTCACTCTTTCAAATTCACATTCAGAGTCTGCTGCTAACATCCTTATTTCTTGCATTATTACATGCTTAATGTACTGTAATGGCAGATGTGCAAAAATTTATCAGCCATTCAGCATGCAGTACATATAATGCATTTAAACTTTCTTTAAAAATAAATTCTGCTCACTAACAGAAAAACATAAAGATCTTTCTACCAATTTATAGACTAAAATGTTAAAATTAGTTATAGTAAGCACATTTGTTATGATAAAGATCTCCACAAGGGAGCTATTTCAGAGACAGAATTATGAATTATAATTTAATTTCTGTAAAAACAAAAATATATATAATGAATGAATGATGAAGAAAACTGTTAGCAATTGCCATTGTAATACAGACTCAGACACACTGCCAAGTTGTGGAATTCATGAGAGGATTCCTCTACTTTCCAAAACAGCCAAAATCACTGTTCTTAAAAACCCACACTCCCAGAGCATTGTTAGTGCTGTTAGTGTTTGAAACACAGAAATAGTAAACTCTTAAAATGTGTATTTATGACTGTGTTAAATATACCACATCATATGATTAGCTACAGGTGTTATTCAAAGAAGTAACTTGCCTCATTCCTCTAGCCGACTTCCCTTCATCTTATTTCATTTGAAGTTTCAGTTCTGCCATTTTGGGAACAGCATCTGTGTTCTCTATGAAGATCCAAAATTAAAGTCTTATCAGTCCTGAAATTATTTTTTCTGGTTGCTCACTTCCTTTAAAAAAATTATGTTGAATCAACTGAGCATTATCCTGACATATAACTGGTGTTACAATTTGTTAAGCATAAAGAGCCATACTTGGCTCTATACAGTATACAGAAGAGACAGAAACATCAGCACTAAGGAATGGATAGACCTTCCTTTACTGTGCTTTTTGTATCCTATATTTTTTTTCATATTAAGTTTTGTCATCAAAGCAACAATTAGCTTAAATTATTACTTTCCAAGTCCCTGAAACTGTTTTCCAAAATTTCAAATATATCTGTGTCTATTGTTTTTCTTTGTCTGTTCTTGTTCTTGCATGTCTTGCTCTCTGCCCCAAACTGCTGCTTCTTCAAAACTGTCTTCCTCATTTTTAAAATTTGTTCTTTCATTGCATTGACCAGAATAAAACCTATTTATATCAGAAGAATTATTTACAATTCTTTTCAGAATTTTCATCTTTTTTCTCAATGAGAAAAGTTTTCAACACTAAAGTGACAGGCAGTATCTGTGACAATTTGGTTTTTTTTAACCACTGCAACCACATGGCAGCTACCTGGCAAGCAGTATACAAATCACATTGCAAGGAGCCTTTTCTAAGTCTGCATTTTTGACCTCCCTGATATTACTTTTTTTCCTCCTGAAGGAGCTGTGCAATTCAATAGAAAAAGGGTTTCTCTGTTTTGCCTCTGGTGTTATTGCCCAGAAGTTGTTTTTTTTTCTTGCTTCAGACTACCATATTACTTTCTGCAGAATGTGTGTTGGTCTAAATTGCCTTTACTCCTCTGCATTCAGCCTCTGCCCCACTCTGTATTTCTTTCCTTAAGTTTCCAAATTTATTCTTCCCTTGTCTCTGAACATTTCACTCAGACAAATTGTTTAGACATCATTCTTTAGAGTTTGATCTGTTTCTTTGGCCAATGAACACACAAGTTTCATGATAGCCCAAAGTTATGCATTTTTTACAAAATCTTAAGATTTATAAAATTACATATTGTAATATGGTTCTCATTTCTATAACTTGTAAAATCTTTGATTTCTGATAAATGCACTACCCTACAGAGATTTTTTTTGGTTTAAGATGACCTAATTAAAAAGTTTTTCTACTCCTCTCAGTTTGGAACTCTATTCCTGTTAATTATCTAATTTCCTATCATCATTCACCTACTTGCTATAAGAGCTGCTTTGCTTTCCTGCTGATTGCATTCATGTCTTTTGATGTGTTTTTCAGTAGTCTGTTCTCTTGTTGACAAGTTTTATGTTTGCAGGGTAATAAAATGAGATGCATATTTCTGAAAATACAATCTCTCTGTAACTTATTAATAAGCCAGTTTATGCTACTGCTAGTGGAGCTATGAATTAAAGGATTGATCCTTCCTCCAGCTACTTCATCTAAGCTGTCAACTAACTTGTTTTTGTAAGTTCCTTACAAACTGAGGCAAATTGTCTCCACTAATCTAAAATGGTCCTTTAGAGTTACACAATTAGCTCCATCAAATATTATTATGAGATAAGTAACATTCTTTCTTCCACAGAAATGATGTAGACAGAGAGGGAAACAAAGTAATGACCACTATTAACATAAAAGCATGGAATATATTGTAAGGTAATTCAACATCTGTTCTCTGAAAAGAATGACCTAAAGTACTTACGGTGTATATGTATTACAGTAAAATTTGTCTTTTTTTTCTTTTTGAAAAAAAATGTTCTGCTTGGTAGAAATGTATGTATATATACTGCAGTGATATATAGTAAAAGTATGGGGTTTTTTTAGAATAAAGGCTTGCTATATATATATACATGTATAATCAAGACTTGCTTTAAAAATAATCTACTAATAAGACAAATCCATGAAATGTAGCTTTGTATTATAATTACTTGTGTTTATTTGTGTCTATTGGTAGAACTCTAATTAGAGAGACTAATTCTAATTCTGCTTTGAGAGCTCCTGGAGAGCAGGGGTGGTGCTGGAGGATGGGAAGAGAACCACATCACTCCAGCCTTCAAAAAGGGCAAGAGGGAAGAGTTAGGCAACTACAGGCTGGTCAGCCTCACCTTCGTCCATGGAAAGGTGATGGAGCAGCTCATCCTAGGGAGCATTTCTAGGCATGTGAAGGAGAAAGAGGTGACCAAGGGCAGTCAGCATTCAGGATTCAGGATTCATGAAGAGGAAGTCATGTCTGATGAACCTTATAGCCTTCTATGATGGGATGACCGGCTGGTTGGATGAATGGAGAGCCATGGATGTTGTTTACCTTGACTTCAGCAAGGCTTGTGACACCATCTCCCATAATATCCCCATAGGAAAGCTCCAGGAGTGTCATCTGCATGAGTGCACAGTGAGGTGGATAGAGGACTAGCTAGATGGCAGAGCACAGAGAGTGGAGATAAATGGGGCCGAGTCCAGTTGGAGGCCTATGGCCGGAGATGTCCCACAGGGGTCAGTACCGGGCCCGGTGCTGTTCAACTTGTTCATCAATGACTTGGATGAGGGCACAGAGTGTACACTGAACAAGTTTGCAGATGATACCACGCTGAGTGGAGTGGCTGGAGAGTTGGGCAGCGAGAAATCTCATGAGGTTCAACAAGGACACCTCCCTGCACCTGGGGAGGAATCAGGCATCAATACAGAACAGAGGTTGACCTTCTGGGGAGCAGCTCTGTGGAGAGGGACCAGGGAGTACTAGTTGATAACAAGTTAATCATGAGGCAGAAGTGTGCTCTAAATGTCGCTGCTGGAGCAGAAAGGTTAGACTAGATGATCTTTAGAGATCCCTTGCAAACCTACCCATTCTGTGATTCTGTGAAAGGAAAAAGAAAAAAAAGAATTGTTATCAATTTCTTCCTTGTTCATCTCAGCTCATTGTAAATATCTGATGTATTTTTATTCTTTTCCTTTTCAGAAATACAGGTCTTGCAGAATATACAACTGAACATTTCAAGTTACTAGTATAAAATTTACCAGATTTTAAGTATAATGTGCAAGAAAATTATGGAAGATATCTGAAAATTTCAGAAGCACTTTTAGATTTTATTTATGAGGTGAAGTAGGATGAATCAGGAAGGAAAAATGAATTTAAATGTTGGAATTAATGTAGATACAAACAACCATATTAACCAGGTAATTCAACCAGGTTGAATTACTGTAAGAAGACTTTGTTTATTGCACTGCTAAAAAATACTATTAAGCCTCAGTTTGAGATATTTTAACCCCTGGCAATTCAATTACAATGGCATGCTTTTTCTTGTCTATATTAAAGTGTCATTAATCTTCACTGTCAATACACACAGGTGCTAGCAGGCTCATATTACTGGTATCAAGGTCATTTTAATTATCCTCTATATATGCACAAAACCAGATGGATAGCGAGTTGGAAGCATTTTGGTTAGTAAATGAAAGGTTAGAGATCTGTGACCAATTGCCCTCTATAGTCTTCTGCAGTCAGAAAAGAATGGAGCTCATTTACATATTCAGTACTGATAACTTCCAAGACACAGGAACTGCCACTTTTAATACCTAAATTCATGAAGCTTAAAGCATTCTAAAAGAGATAGCAAAAAAAATTGAGATCAGATTCATTGTACATCTTAGGCCATAGGATTCTGTACTTTCAACTCAGATATAGAACCTCATAAATGGAACCTCATAAAGGTCCAAGAGTCTGTAAAGCTCTTTGCATTTAATTTTGATACTTCTCATACAGTCTAGATTAAGAAAAAAAAACCTCCCTTTGAACAAGAAGAATTCATAAACACCACTGACTTTGATCAAGAGGGATCTCGGATTCTGAAACCACAGGAAACTGGCGACAAAGAAACCATGTGCTCTATGGGATCTTGAGCTAGGCTAAATTAAATTAATTTCTCCTGACATGGCAGCTCTCTTATCGGATTTAAGCACATAAAGGCTCAAGTAAACAAAGGCATAACTCCATAAGCACTGGGGACTAATCAAGTGTTTATCTTCTCATCATTATCATCATTAATTGAATTAGATATCAAAAAGGTGCAAACTTCTGCTGAATCCTTCCATGCAGCAGGCTTACAAGGACTCTTTCATGCTTAATTTTTTGATATCTAGTGAGATGCAAGTTCATGTCATAATTTTTGTTATATCTTCTAAAAATGAAATTTAGGGTAAACAACCAATAATTTTTTTTAAGTAATAAAATATTCCAAGGAAGATGTGGGGAAAAGACATTAATTTTGAATCAAATAGAAAAAGGAAAAAAAAAGTATTGGAAAATGTAAATGAGGTATCTCTTTTGAATATTTATTATGTTTACTTTCAGTTATAGAGAATTGTAGTGTGTTATTGATGTCAAAACAAAAACGCTCTTCAGAATTTTAACTTATACAGTGAAGAAATACTCTAATGTAGGTCAGTTTTGCATTCATTAGGGTTCATTCTCTGATGTGGAACGATCCACATCATTACGAGATAAATGTTTAGCTTTTTTTTTTTTTTTTTTTTTTTTTACTGTTGACCTGTTACTATTGTAAACTAAAATCTTTCTGGAAGTCTTTTAATCTTCCTAAGGATCAAAGGATTCAGGAACCCAGTAAATATCTCCCTGTTAACATGAAGGGAGAAAGAATGATCAATGTCTGATATAGTTAAAAGGCCTGGAGTCTTCAGAATTAATCAAACTTCATGTTCTGGGTGGTTTGCTCATATTCACACAGAGAAATCAGTTGCAGATCAGGGAAGTATATTCAGATTTTCTAAGAGCAGGTTGAATCCCTTGAATGCCCCTAAAGCTCCTGCAGCAGGTACTAGTGAACAGAGACCTAGCAAGAAGTATCTCAAATATAAGTTAAAACCATGGACACACAGCAGATTATTCTAGCTTTCCTACAAGGTTCATTCATAGGTCAATGGGTGGATGCATGTCAATGACTCTCATAGTTTAAGAAGAAAAAGTGCATCTAGAAAAACGTGATAAATTTTTAGGTAACGGAAACTGTTTCTACTGGCATGAAAACTGCATGATCTTTCCCATATTGAGGCTTTGTGGCTTTGTTCAGTGTGCAAACAGGTATCTGGAAATTCAATAGCATTTTAATCTATGACTTTTTGAGGATATTCAAGACAGTTTTAAAATACATT
Source organism: Nothura maculosa (assembly GCA_032353885.1). Classification (NCBI taxonomy): domain Eukaryota; kingdom Metazoa; phylum Chordata; class Aves; order Tinamiformes; family Tinamidae; genus Nothura; species Nothura maculosa. The sequence continues at coordinate 3,396,661 of JAUBOD010000502.1, forward strand.
TTAAAATACATTTTAAACAAAGTTACTTTGTTTAGAGGATTTTCAAACCACAAATTTTTTACATATATTTTTAAAAATATATTTATTTTCAAGTGAGAAGACTATACATTTCATTGTCTTTTATTTTAAACAGGATGTTTCACTGCAAAAGAGAAAAGAAGATAACAATTTTAAAATAGATTGTATTTGAGGAAGCACTTTATGTCAGTGTATGCTAAGAAAACTAGGTGTCAATGTAGGAAGTACTGCAGATTGATAGAACAAAGGCATATTCCATTACCATTAGATATTCTGAAAAATTCTTTTTCTCTTTTTCTTTTTTCTTTTCTTTTTCTTTTTATATTTCACTTTCCTTTTCTTTTTCTTCCTTCCTTCTTCTCCATCTTGCTCTGTCTTTTTCTTATTTCTGTATGTCTCTCCAGAAATGCACTATATTGTGTATAAACCTGATGATCTTCTACATGTTCTCTCTGCAAGAACTGCAAAAGAAGGCATTAAATGCGGGAAATTATGAATGTATTTTTGATTAAGGTCCAAATAAAAATCTTTTTTTGTTGTTGTTTATAACCAATAAAAATGAGTGTATAGTTATATATTACTTTATAATGTAAGCACCATATTTTTATTTAATCTTACATTTTAAATCATGAAAACAAAAGATTGTCAAAGAATCCAGGTGGAGCTGGTTATCAATAGAAGTTTTTAATTTAAAAAAGTCTTGGTATCATTTGCCAACTATGCAGTAGAGAACTTCTAAATATTTTAATTATCCCCCATAACATGTGAAATGAATGGACATATAAAATTTATTTATACTCTGATATTTAACAAGTAGTGGTAGAGACAATGCCAAATTAACAAGGACACACTTCTTTCTTCACTTGCTTTTTGTGATTATTCTTTTCCTTTCTGCACAGGTGGTAATTTTGTTACAGGCAGTGCATTAATGTAAGCCCATCAAACAAGGCCTGAAGCTTTAAATAAGGAAATTCATGATGTTGTTTTCTTTGCCAGGAAAGTAAGGTTCTCAGTCCAAAACAAACCCTAATTACTAATTTAAAGTCAATGCTTTAGACTGCAGGCCAAGATAATTATATCTAGTCTTCCTTTCTATGCCTTAGTTGAATATATTTCTTCAATAATTTCCTTTGCTTCACAGATGTAGAAAATCTAATATTAATTTACTATTTTTTTTAGCAGAAGAGGTGAGCAGTTGAAATTTTTAAAAATTATTTATATAGACATTATTGTTATTATATGCTTATTTTTATTATATGTGCTTACTATATACAGTAATACTGCTTAAGGTGGTATTCAAACATTGGTGAAATGTTTAAACTTCATGACACCTTTAACTAGAAAACTCATCAAAGGGGCTTGGTTTTGCTGTTCTGCAGCTTTATAAGGGAGACGTCTATTCTGACATTCATTTTCCAAATGAAAAGCTCAGATAGTCTACATAGCAATAGGTAACTCAGATGGATAGGATTCACTAATTTCACTCATCCAAAATATTAGTCCAGTCTAAGCTAATCACGTACTTGTCTCTGTAATTTACATAGATGTCCAAGAATCTACAGGAAGAAACTTAAGAGATGTGTAAGATAGCTTGCATGATTTATCCTTGGAAATTATCTGTGACAATGGAGGGAATTTATGGATCTGAATCTAGAAACAGATGGAGTTGGATTAAGAACAATCTCAATCCATGTGATTAGCTTAGGGTGGAATTTTAATTTTCAGATATGTAATACAAGATGAGACAAATCTTAGCACATTACTGCCTTTACCTCTGCAGCCTAGGGCTAATTATGTTAATATATGGGCTGCACAGCTATCTATCTGAATTTGTAGAAACGTGTATATGCATACATGTCCAAAAAGTATGTGTGAAGGTACAAATATGCATCTAGACAGAAAGAAAGAGATAACATTTTCAAGTAATACTTAACGATACTGTCAATTTATTCAATTATAAACAAAATAATAATGGCCATTTTTAACCGAAATGACTTTGATTATTGCTTATTTTGGAACTTCAGTAGAATAAAGAAGATATAATTGAAGGACCTCTGCAGTTTAGCTAATACAAGAATGCCATGATGAAACTTTGAGCAGTCTAGTATAACTCAGCTATTCCATGTATCATGGGCTGAACTAGATCTCTGGATTCATCCAACTGGCATGGATCTATCTTCATCCTCTCTACAACACAACCTTTCAGATCTCTCAAAATCAGCTGAGTCAGACAGTCAATTGTGTAGCTGTAACTTTTAATGTTTTATCTTATCAGTAATTAGCTTAAACATTTGCTGGTAGAGGGCTAGTGTTAAGAATTTTCCAGAGAAATATATTTAAGAGGAAGTAGCTCTTCTATTGAAGAAATAGATAAATCATTTGATCAAAAAGGAAAACAGTACTAATAATCATCAGAGATTTTATAGGAAATGTACAATAAATCCCCACGTGACTTTGAGGATCAGCATTCTGGGACACCAGTTTAGCTAAAATTGGCAGATTTGCTCACATTTTCAACACCAATGGTTTTATGAGTGTACTGTTATTTTACAAGTTTACTTTTTTTTTAAATTATATTTCTAATTTATAGACTTGTTCCCCTTAAATCTTTGAACAGTCTTATTTAGAAATAGACTATAAGCTGATGTCTAGGTTAATGACTAGTGATTATCTGGTTTGTTCATTGACCCTAATAGAACATATCCAAGTGGCAATAAGTCCCTGTCTACATAATAGTTCATCAATTGATGCTTCAGATTAGCTTTTCAGAAAGCATGCACAGGGTTAACACTGTTTGTGAGTACTGTTCTGTTTGCACTGGTTAATTTACTGAAGGTTATTGCTTTGTGTAAAATAAGTGCCAATGCCTCTAGATGTTAAACACAGAGGTTATCATTACTTACAATGACTGATATACTAAACAAAACATTAGGCTTTGACAATCTTTGCTTTTCAATCAACATAACTAATGCTTGACTACAGTGCAATTTTCTCTAGTGTTCTTTGTACTAAGACCATTAAATGGTTTCTCCAGAGATCAGGGACAGTATAACATCAATAAACATGTAAGTAACTAAATAATTTTCCATGTGCAAGTTCTACTGTATCTGAATATTATGGCTTAAGTTTACTGGTAAATAAAAATAACACCTTAGAAAATTACCTAAGAATTTCTAGTTTATTTATCATCTTGCAATAACAGAATTTGATTCATATACAGTCAGTTGACCTGTTTTTCAAAATAATTTTTAGTTTTGTTCTGAGGGAAAAGAAAGCAACGCAAACATACCCCAAATCCAATAACTTTTCTCTGATGTTTCTCTATGACATTCCCTTGTTTTAGCTCAAAAGTTTTCAAAATAGAATTATTTTTATTTGACCTTTTCCTGTTGTGAAACATTTGTTTCCAAAAACAATTTTCAAAATGTCAAACAACATATCCCACAATGAGAACATTTCACCTACTTTAGCTGAAAAGCAACCTGTTAATTTATCATTCAATTACTCCATGAAAGTCATTTCCCCTGGGATTACTTAAAATAATATTCAGGGAGAAATATGTCATTAAACTAAGTAGCCACTAATAGGGGAAAAAAAAGAATGTGAGAATATAAACAAGTTACTTATCTCTAAAGGATGCATGTTTAACATTTCAAAGTGAGACGCAAATCTAATAGATTTTTTTAAAACGAAATGGCCTCATAAAGAGCATCCTGTTAGTGGTGGGAAATTACATGCTGCATGTTACAGCAGCAAAGAAGTAAAGGGAACAATTTATAAGACATGATTTGCAATGATAAGTGAGGATATCTAGAGATAGCTGTGCACATCAGCCCTTTTAGCTCTTTCAGTGTCTGCAGTTTGTCATCCATCCTTGCTATCTTATTTCTCAGTAGCAGTGTGACTCAGTAAAGGAGCATTATCAAATGCAGCAGAGGAGGAGAAGGAAAAGCATTTTGTGCTATATCCTTACGTAGAGATATTAAAAAAGGTTTATTACCTTGCAGCAGAATCTAATAAATTGTAACAGTCTTAGTTCTGGCCCTTGGAATGGCTCTGCTGTCCTGATATTCAACATCTGACAAACTTTTACCGACCTCATCCCATCCCACCTCCCTCCACCCCCTGCTATGCACATTTTTATATAAGCCCTCTCACACATTGCTTTATAAAGAGATCTCAGTAAGGGAAGAGGTTAGACAAACCTCCATGTTTCCATAGGGGAAGCAGCTTACACAAAATGGCCACAGTGGATGTTACTGCAAAATGAACAACAGTATGTGAGTGAATTCTCTCCTTAACATGCAATGACCAGATAAACCACTAGAGCAAACAGTACACACTTTGCTTCTGTTCCTGTGTGGTCTTGGAAATTACCACTGGATACATCCAAAAAAATTTAGTATGCTAATATGCTTTGGAGGAAAAAAAAGCCACACAAAGTAATTTCCTAACAGAAGGCAAGAGAAGAGCGTATTTTCTAGAAATAGCTTATATTGCTTGATTTAATCATAATTAAGGGCATCATGATACTGAATTTTTCTTGCAAATGGTGCTTATCCAGAGAAAAGCCAGGCATAGTTGAGAGCTATCAATCACATAAATTTCTGCAAAATTCTGAATTATCTTGTCCATGTAACAGTTGAAAATGATATTGCTGATTCTATATTATTTTTTCTAAGCTAGCAGTTTAACATTGCTATATCAGTCTGCTCAGCAGATAGGTTATGCCTAAAATCCTTTAGGCCTGGGATATTGTAGCAGATGTGTAGCAGAGGCAAACCTTGTCATTATCTGCATTTTGCCAGTTTTTTGGCAAAGGATACCCTGGGTGTGTTTTAAATAAATACAGAACTACAAGTTGAATCATGACTCCTGATGATGAGGCAGGTTTTACAGTGCCAATTTAATGTGTCTGCTAAGGGAATTGGTGGGTGAAGCAGTGGGTAGACAGAGAAAGAAACTTGTTTCTCTCTGCCACCAAACATTTATAATTAATGGCTTGCAGTTTGTGGCATGAGGTCATATAGAGAAACCCACCTGAGATATCCATGACTTCTATAATGCTCTGTGTAGGTGCAGTAGTCCTGTCATGTTTAGCAGATTGCAACTAAGTCAGTCAGCAGGAGCAGCAGAAAATGTGCAAATGAATATTTAACGCCCACTTAAAGCTTATGTTAATTCAGCTGCTGCTTTGAAGAAGAATTAGCAATGGATGTGCTCTGTCTGGTTAAATAACAAATGCCACGCTACAGTTGTTCGATGGTCTACAAAGAGAAGAAACACCTGACATATATTGAGCAGTAGACTCTGATATTAGTAATAGAAGTGTATTATGAAACAGAACTATCAATTAATTAAGTTATAGAGAAAAAAAAAAAGTAGTTTCATCAAAAGGAAAGGTGGGAAAGGTGCCATGGGGATTTTTTTACAGGAAAACCATATCATTTCACAAACTTCATCAGCACCATATGAACAGATGTGTTTCAGCTCTGTTTCTTTGGCTTTCTCTGAAGTTCACTTATTTCAGACAGATAATCAACTGCTGTTACAATAGATTTGCCCTTGAGTGAGCCAAATGGACAGTTAGAGACAGCAAAGCATACATTCCACCTCCAGTTCACAGTTTAGGTCAAGGATTATGAGCATAGCAGCACACAGCCCATATCAAACACATGTCCTGAAGATGTCGATATTCAAACACTATTGTCTTCCTTCTTCAGGAAGCTGAAATCCACAGGAGGAAATGAGAAATACAGTGATAACTGGGTGAGTGATTTTCATTGATGGATTGTTGCTTAATTCCATGCTGTTCCTCTGGCCAGACAACTCCCAGATACTGTCCCTGTGTTTCCCTGAATGAATTAGGGAAAGTATACGCAGGAAGAAAGTAATACGACAAGGAATGTAAGCCGGCCTCTTCCTTTCTAGGCAAAGATGTTACATTGAGCTAAAATGCAGCTGTATTACTGTAGGTGACCTTCTGGTAACTATCATCATCAGCTCTCCCTTTTCAGGCAGCAGGAAAATCTTGGTTCACTCTACTCACATCAGTAGTATTTAGCATGCTATGAGATGCATGGCATCCCTTTTCCATATATAAACATCAGAATTTGAAACTAGATGGATCATCTAGCTTTGCAGCTCAAGATACCACCTCTCTTATGGATATTTCTGCCCTGCCCCTGCATATGAGTACGTAGAGCTGTGCACTACAGCATGTATCCTGACTACAGTCTTAGGAGTCTGGTAACACAAGCATCCTTTCTGTAGATCAATGACACAGGAGATCCATAGTGTATCCTCTATGCAGGTTTTATTTCTATATGAAAGTTCAAAACTCTTCTGAACTCCATTTTTTTTAAAGTCCTGATACTTGAACTGAAAACATTGTATGGAAATTAATCAAAATAAAGAATGGAGAGCTTTAGTCATACTTTTTCTAACTGTAATTTTTTAAATGGTTAAAAGAATTAAAAACTTTGTAGCTTTCACAATATATTTAATACTAACAAACACTTTCAACTTGAAGGCAGCAGTGAAAAATTTTAAAAGGAATTACCACTTCTTGAACAGACAGTCTATCAGACTATTTACATGAAATTCAGACAGAGCATATCACTTTGGATATTTGGGCAAGAGGAAACTGAGAAGTAAATATATATTTCTGACCTTTATTAAAGGTTTTAAAGATATTATCCTGTATAATTTGAATAGTGTTTTGACCTAAACCCATTTCACAATGAAAGTTAAGCGTTAGTATTAAAACAGCACCTATAGAGCTGAACTCAGACCTGAGGAGGATAGATATCAAATAAGCAAAAAGAGATACACAAACAAACAAAAAAATCAGTATCTGCTTCTTACTTTTGTTAATGACATTCAAAATTTTAATTTTAAAATGCCCTCACTAGCACTTACCAAAAATATAGAAATTTGAATTATCATAAATATATCCACTGCTAGAGGACTGGCTGCCTTAGCATTTAATGGTAGAAATGCAAGCAATTATCCTCAAAGTCAATCAGTATATGTAGATTCTCACTATGAAGATAAATAGACATCTTAAAAGGACCATATATCCCATAGGAAGGTGGGTCTTCTATGGTACGTACAATGAGTAGCCTTCTGATGGTGCCTTTATAAACTACAGAGGTTAGAGTTATTGAGAAGAATTACAGTACCAGCTGGCCAGTATGTGCTGGTTGGCATGCCCAAGACCACCCTAACCACAGTTCTATGAGCAAAACAGCTACTTAAATCCTCTCAGCTAGGATTCCTCAGTATTAGGAATATTCAGAATATAACTGCTGGACCTCTTTTGCCAGTTAAAGCACTCAGAAGGATCATGAAAGCTGTCTCTGCTTCAGAGGGGTTAAACTCCCACTTTTCAAACACATGGCCTAATATTAGGATGTAACATATTTTGCACAGGACACTGTGCTCTACTTCTCCTACTGAAACTGCTCTATTTTATGTTCACTCATTTAAATATTAATTGGAGTAAATATTGAGAATAATTTTTTTAGCTTAATCGCTTGAATGTAAAGAGGTATATTAAAATTTGTTTTCTAATTCAGATTATTTTATTCAAAGCAAAATAACTTCAACAAAAGTGGTCAGTCTCCCACTTCCAGACTATGTTGAAGTGATGGTTGAAGCGATCACTGCATAGATCCCCTCAGGCAGAGGAAGGTATTTCCTCTGACACCTGACAATTAATGTATGGAAAATCAATCTTTTTTAAAACCATTAGATTGAGTCATATCTTCAGATAGGAATTAGAAGTGAAAGTCCTCCTGGTTAACAATGAGAGTTTAAAATAAAAACATAGCACTCAGATATTAAGCCCACACACAAGCTTCAAGGAAAAGAAACAAAAGAAATCCTTAGCTCACATTTGGAACTGAACTTACACTGAACCCTTTATAAGCAAAAGTGCTTTAACACTTCTGATTTCCGCCAGAGACTAGAGTTGGAAATGACCATACTCTGAAAGAAAGGCTTTTCTTCCGGTATTTCCAGCTGAGATGCCAAGTGGAAGTGCTGGAATCTGATAAGAAACCTTCTTCTCATAGATGTTTATACAATATGAATCTGAACTCTTCATTTTTGTAGACTTGATCATCTCTTCAAACTGATGCTCAAGTAAATTAGCAGAGCAGTTTTCATTATTTATATTTAAATTTTTTTTAATAGAAAACTTATGTCTTTTTGTAGATATGAATGTGACAGAAATATCAGCAGTTTAGCTTAATACAATGCTGAAAGAAGATTCACTGGTGCTAAAAATACAGTCACCAGATACAACGCCTTCCAATCAAAAGAAATACATTCAAATTGCCTGTCTTGTCTCTTTACGGTTTAAGTTACAGTGAGACAAATTTTGCATTGAAGATCTGATGTTAGATCCAGATTTCTGAGCTCACTAAAAAGTCTGTTATTGAATTTGCTAGTCTTTAGAACAAACCTCTGCTGAAAAACTTGGCTTCATTTATTCTTCCATCTACTCTATTAAAGTTCTAAAGAGGTACTTTAACTGACAAATCTTAATAAAAATTATTAAAAGAAGATAGTTCTCAGACAGTTTTTCAATGGAAGAACACTTAGTCATCTTGTCTGAAAAGCACCAGGCTCTTGTAAATACTAACAAGCTGTACTACCTATTTTCTGAATGAATTGCTAAATTTTTTATAAAGAATATGTGTTCAGTGGAGGAAAACTAATACAGAGATTATAATGTACACTCTAACATGAACTAAAGGGAAAAGCACTCTCTGACCTGATAAAAACAGCTGAGTATCATTGTGCAATAGCGAAGGACTAAACCCAATAAATTATTATAGCTAACTGTGTGTTCATCAGTTAGCTTGTGAAATAGCTTCATCCCTCCCACGCTGACAAATGATGAAATATTATCTTCTCTAATAGCACAAATGATCAAAGTGATTCCTTCAGATGCCTGTGCCTGATAAAATCATGCCATGCGCTTTGTACAATTCGTTATATGGTCATTTTCCAGTACACTTATATTTTATATATATATATATATACATAAATATTTTATATATACATAAAATATAAACAGCTCTGCAATTTATACAATTATTAGATCAATTTATACAGTGTGCCTGTCAAAAATGTTCTGAATGAATGTATATAAAATAAATCTCTATTAGGTAAATAAACCTAAACTGGCACAATTATCAGTAAATACTTCTGAATGAGTAAAAAATAAGATTACAAGTACGTAATTTTTCTACAAATAAAAGGTGAGATTATAAAAGCTTATACCCATCGTATTCAGTGCAAATCAGTACTCTAGACAAGAAATAAAGAGCATTTCATGACAGAAGTTCATCAATCCAGAAATCCAAACATAAGGGCCACAAGCGTATATTCCAGGGATGATTTACCTGTTGCCTTTTAATACACCATCTATCAGACACGGGGAAATACAAAATCAGTAATCTAATGTGCATCTACAAATTAACTGGAAACCAGTATAACTATTGAACTCCAATGCTGGAGAAAATCTTTGCTTATAGACATGTTTGTAAATGAGAGAACAGAAAAAAATGCCCTTGCTACTATTGCTTCCAAGGTATGAAGTTGCAGGAAAATACCCTGAGATCATAAACTTAGTTAAAAGGAGCTAGGTATGAACTTTGGATATGAAGCTCCATCAGAGAAATCATCTCGACTCAGCATGATGAAAGCTGAGGAACTACATCATCAGGGTGATACAAAGGAAAGATGAGTAGGGCTGAGCAATATCAGATCTTACAATCCCCTTTAGGCAGTACATACATAATTTTAAAAAAGAGGTGTGACAGAAAAATCTACCAACCACAAAATATTCGGTATCTTGGTTAAAGGAGAGATCGTCAGGTTAGTCCTCTCAGAAGGAAAAGAATGGTGCTCACAGAATCACAGAATCACAGAATCTATAAGGTTGGAAGGGACCTCTAGAGGTCATCTGGTCCAACCTTCCCGCTCCAGCGGGCACACCTAGAGCATGTGGCACAGGACGGCATCCAGGCGGGTTATGAAGACCTCCAGAGAAGGAGACTCCACAACCTCCCTGGGCAGCCTGTTCCACTGCTCTGTCACCCTTACAGTAAAG
>JAUBOD010000502.1:3415109-3430851 GCA_032353885.1 Nothura maculosa
CCTGGATGCAGCCCTGAGCCATGTGCTCTAGGTGACCCTGCGTATGCAGGGGGGTTGGACTAGATGACCTCTGAGGTCCCTTCCAACCTGAAGCATTCTTTGATTCTATGATCTCTATAGATGGGTATAAATCATCACACAACTCTTCTGCCCAAACTTTACTCTGACTGAATGCCCTATAGCTCAAATATTTTGTCCTACTAGTGCTAAAATACTTAATGTACTTTAGACTGTGTGAGTGTAGTGAAGGTTCAACTCTCTGGACCTATTAATCTAAACATGTCATTTGCATGACTGAACAAAATCAGAAATTAACCGAGTATTTGCAAAAATGTATTTCACAAGCGTTGTATATATAATAGCTGTCTGTACAAATAAAGTATTTCTGAAGAACTGTAGATTTTTGGGGGGCTTGTTTCTTCTGAATTTAATTCTTCCTCTGTGGGGAAGTACAAAGCTTGTAAGTCTTGAATAAAATATTCTTCTTGCAGTTGCTTTCAGAAATAACCTGCAGTCCCCGCAAATGACTCTCAGCCAGAAGATGAGAAAGAAATTTTCACACAGTTTTTGCTCCCCTCAAAGCTGATAAGACTAATTATGACTTCTAGTATTTTGTTTTTATGCTCATTAAAACAGATGAATTGGCAAAACATCTGCAATAGGTTTTTTTGTTGTTGTTGGATCCCCGTAATGTTAAATGTTATCTAGGTGTAAAAGTAGTGCATTACAATACATGCTTCTTTCTCTTTCTCTTTTTCTTTCTTTCTTTCTTTTCCTAATTTTCTAGCTCAGTTGAATTTTTTCTAGCATTTATTTCTTGGCATTATAAGTAGTTGCTGAGACTAGTCAAGTCAAGCTTACCATATGTCAAATTTTGATGGTAATTATATGAGACGTTTAGATATTTTCACTTTGGTCCTTCCTGGCCATCGCATTGCACAGGACAAACACGCTCTTATGCTAACTAGCTAACAAAGGCCCATTTCAGCTTCACAGGTTAAAAGCAACATAATAAATGCCACATGGAAAGGAAGAAGCAACAGTGCTGTTCACGAAGCACCAAGGCAATGTTCTCTGCTGCTCAGTAAAAGGGCAACTACATCCTGCAATAGCACATTTTCCAGAAGGTCTTGGCAGACAGTTCCCATGCAGTGCATTATGTTAGATTAATTTAAAGGTAGCAAAGGCATGAATAGCTATAATGAGATCTGCATCTGACAATATAATAAGAGACACAGGATTCCAGAGAACAGCAAGAGAAAAATCATCAGAAGATAAAGTACTTGGCTGCAAATGGCTACTTACTTAATTAGCAATAGCCCTGATCTAATAAAATCACCAAACTATGAATCTTCTTGCCCCAGTTCATTCAACAGAGGTGTCAATTATCTGATCAGCATACATTTGCCTTTTTTTTTTTTTCCTCTGCCCACCAATCTTACTTCATAGCTTTTTTTGGACTGGGCAAACAGACTTCAGGCAACAAGCTCTCAATCCTTGTCTCACATGGATTAGAATATAGGATCTTGTTGGCTCCCAGTCAGTTGCATTGTGTTCATCTAATAAAAAACATCAGTGGAAAAATTCACCAGTACACAAAAAGCAAACAACTTGAAGCACTTCAATGACAGTGAATTAGCACTGGCATGCTTCAAAAATAACTACTGAACATTGCTGAGAGGACTTCAGGACTATATAATTATTTATGACAAGCTTTCAGCTTTTTTTTTCCTTCTGCTAAGTGGCTGGTGTTAGCTGAAGGCCAAAGGAATACTGTGAAAATGAAGGCAGGCAGGCAGTGGACTGCTTTTTTTAAAGCACTTCTCTCCGTCTGCACCTACTGTGGATGACAATACTGAGCATCTCCTGGGAAAATTACTATTCAAAGGTGTTTGAATTTAGACTTTAGATTTCATAACCTGAAAGCCATGTCTGTAAATAGAAAAAATAAAAAACCATTGATAGAAATGAGTAGAAAACATTTTATTCCCATTTGAGCAACATGTCCCATTTAAATGTCCCATTTATGGATTTCCATTCCATATTGGGATAAAATTAAGACCTTTTTTTTTTTTTCCAAGAGCAAACGGAGGAAGTAAAAACTCTAGAGTTCTCCCCAATCCCTCCTATTACTCCCTTTTATATACACTCTGACTGCCAGTCAATTGGGATACCAGTCCACATTGAAGGGGCCTGGATCAAAAGGGGACTGAAGCCCAGCCCTGATGCATTCACATGCCTGTTCTCAGTGCTTGACAGTCCCGTCATGCATCGTAGAACAGGGTCCCAACCTGCAGGCTAATTCTGAGGTCAGATACAATTCATTCTTCTTACTTAGCCCACCCTAGAGCTCAGTTGCATTTCCAGCCATTGGTTTTCTGATACTGACGTATTCCCACCAAATCTTCCCATTTCAGCACATTCACTCAACTCTGGTACTCGCCCCCACTCTCTCCCTGCCGCAGGGTTGAGAAGAACTTGCTGTTTGAGCATCCACCACCACAAGCAGGACACATGCCAGGCTGGAATGAGAAATTAAAGTGAGCATGTAGAGAAAAGAGAAGCCTTATGTACCTCATAGAAACATGTATCACACCTTGGTTGTGGGATTTCTTCCAGAAAACTGAATGAACAATACGGTGATAGCTGTGAGCCGTATGCCAACAAACCAGCTCTCTGATGTTAGCAAAAGAAATGTGTTCTGACCTTAACAATACGATCACTATCTTGTGTCCATGAGAACAGCTTTTTGTTTGCTTTTTTTCTCTAAGTTACAACATCATTTTTGTTTTCATATTCCTATCATTGCTGAACCTCAGAGGACTACTTCTCTGTCTAAAATTCAACATCTGCATAAGTGTTTAGAATGCTGAGACTATTGCTTGAAATGTCTTATTCTTTCTGGAATATTAGGAGATATGCAAAAATAAAGATTTGTAATAACACTAGCCCTCATATTTCATGACTTAAGGTAAATATTCCCAGGTTGAATATAAACACTGGAATTAGACTTTTTCCCCCAGGTAAAGGATTTGGAGCTTTATCTACCCTAAGCAGTTCCATTGCTTCCCAGTGAAGGTCTGCTTGTGAATAACGGAATTCAAATCTGTTTGGTGCTATTTTATACAACAGTGAATGATAGTTCTACTAATAAAGATATACTTTGGAAACATTTGAAAGAAGATTCACCTGTGTTATTAACAATCTGGCAGTTGCTGGGTCTTTTGGGGCACAAAGTTAGTAAAAACACCACTGACAATGGCTTCCAGCCTGACTGCCAGGGAAGACAGTTTTGTTTTATTTTTTTCATATCCCAAAGTAGACTAAGGAATTCAAAATTCTCTTATCTTGGTATGCACTTTTATTTGCACCATCATTTTGTAACTGGGCCCCAGTAAAAATAAAAATATTTGTTAAACAGAATAATAAAAGATAGCAGTGGCACAGCTTTATCTTGGCTGTGCCACATATTTGGCTGTTGTTGAGAGAAGTTAAGCCATAGCTATGATAAGTGAAATAAATTTTGAACACAAGTAGGTGAATCATCATTTTGTCCTTGCTGTGTTTCGATCAAGTTTCCAAGCCCTTTTAGCCCAGATGGAAGAGACAATTGCAAGAATCTTGAAGAATCGGAAAAAAAAAAATAATCTGATGGGGAAAGTGCTGAAGTAACTGAGCATTTACAGTAACTGAGATTTGGAGCCAAAGAAATCCTTTTCTTCATTCCACACAAAAGGAAAAATTCCAGAACAACTCAAATCAGTCCTTGAAAAATGCTTTAGATGCTCTAAGATGCAATTTCCTCACCAAATGATATTGATAGGTATGACTTCTGGTGCCTAATTCCTAATAAACTTCCCTGGTATGTCTTTAAAAATTTGTCCTATGAGCCTGGTTTCATGTTTTGCTGCAAGGTAGAGTCTGCTCTAAGGAAAGCATTTTAAAGCACGTGCCAGCTGATGCTGGATTTGCTCTAAGGCATATTTTGGAGGAGACTTGGAGTGGGATCAATGTGTTGCAAATATGAAGACCCACACAGCTGTAGTGCTTTTTGCCTTTGGTAGTATAACATCAGGAATTAAAAACACCAGTGATTAGTGTAGTTAGCAGTTTGCACTTTGCTCAGTATGTATCAGGAACTAGTTTGGAGCAGAAAGATAGTATGTTCCCAGTGTCCTACTATGCAGATAGTAGAAGTTGTATTTTTTTTGATATCTAGATCCTCATGTAGATACAATAGTCATGTAACACACGATAACCAATGCTAGGTCTGTCATTAAGAGAAAATTCTCAAAACCCTTTCTCAACATGTCAATTAAAATGCAAATATGTGTAGCCATAGCAGCAATCTAGAATGGAAGAACCACTAAAATCCTTGTAAATCCCTTGGGGCTTGCAGCAGACATCTGCAAAGGACAGGATCAATTGATATTGATTTTACAGGCTTTGGTCATATCTTAGTGAGACGAGAAGGTGTTATGTGAACATGCAACATGATACTACAGTGCCTTCAATAAGATCTGAAATGCAGAGGGTTGTGCTTGGCAAGGACATCTCTGATGACAATTTCTAGGGATTTTGAGCTTCCTTTAAAGCCTTACTTTTGAGATCAGGTCAAATCACATGAACCCAGATTTCTCTGGCAGGGATGGGAGAGTGGGAGTGTGATGGCTCTGTGTGCACAAATACCTGTCCTGTCACTGTTTAGGTCCCTGCAAGGCAGTGGAGCAAAGCAAGACAAAGTTGATTTCTGCAAGCATTCAGCACAGCAGGAGACAGAAATGCAGCAGAGGTCTTGCCTCTTTCACTCTGCCCCCAGAAAACCTAGCCAGTCAGTTAGGGACACAGATAACACTCTTCATTTCCTAAAAAGGCGTCTTCAACAGTGCTCGACGTGTGCATGCTGGGGAGGAATCCCTCCCAATCCCTGCCAGATCCTTCCCAGGGACAATAGGTCTCCACACTGCTCCCCATCTGGGGCTTTGCCTAACTTGCACAATAATCTACAGTGATTAATCAGTATTGCCAAAAAAAGAAAAACTGGAGTGAAGGGGGAGAGGGGAGATTGGAGGGAGCATTGTACAGGGTTTCCGAACAATACCAAATATTGCATTGAGACTGTAGTCTTTAGATTCCATTGCTGAGCAGTATCTTTGTTTTAAGAACAACCTCTCTCTCTTTCTCCTTCTCTCTCTCTCTTATATTTTTTTCTTTACTCATATTGATTAAAGTAGAATCTGGAGTTTATTTGTTTTATTCTCCAAGGTACAGCAGCTGCGTAAGAGAACATTTCACCATAAAGAACAGACTGATTCACTGCATTTCTCTGGAGTACAGATTGTTGTCTTCTCCCACACAGTCTTCATAAATTAGGAAAGAAATCTGAAAAGCCCCACAATATATGTTTTCGATTGTTCTTCTTTTACAGCAGACAACTTAGACCTCAAATCTCCTATCTTTATATAAAACAATAATGCTTAAAAAATAAACACAATAGACCAAGTAACCAGGAGAGGAGGAAATCAACAGGATTTAAACAGGAATTTTAGTGTGTTCATTACAGAATAACCTTCCCTTTCTAATGTGTGGAGCTACTGGGTACATTCAGCCCTTGGGATATTATCCCCAGCTAGGAGATAAGGATGCAGACAGTGGGACTGTGTTATGGATCAGCGTTCAAGTGGGCTAAGCTGTGGTCTGGTTTGACTCACTACGGGAACTTCACTTCAAAGAAGAGCTTAACTCTCTAAGAAAATCAGATACCCACAGATATGTCCAGCTCTGGATGTGCATTTACCAGCCTTCAAGAAAAAAAAAAAAAAGGAGCAGTAGAAAGTTGGACATCCTTATCAGCAGCAATGCATGTTTTTCTCTTCCTGACCATTACTTTTGCTAAACAATATATATTAGTGCAGGAAACCAGCTAGCAAGATTTGCCTGAAATGAAATTTAGTTCTGTATTATAAATTATCAATGAAATTGTCAGAAATAATTCACTCAAGAGGTATCAGAATCCCCCCAGGATGGTTCAGCCCTCAGTTAGAATAAAAAATAAATAATCTCAAAAGCCACTCTCTCCTCTTTTTTTTTAATTACAAGCTACAAGGTTGATAGAAAGTTGCTACTGCAATCATGAAATGGATCCTTACTTGGTTTCTGTAGTAAATTGCATATATCACTCTGTGATTCTGTGAAGAATAATTTTGAATAATTCCTTGAGATTCTTACATAGTTAGACCTACCTTCCCCCTACAAAAAAAAGTAACGACAGTCAAAAGAAAGCACAAGTTCAGAAAGAAATCTAATTCAATTACTTACATAGGGTAAGTAGTCTGTATTTGATTGATTTATAGGATCTTGCATTTCAACTCTGGTGAACATTTTTATTTGGAAACATTTGAAATTGCGTTAACTTTTCCAGTTTCAGTGGGCCACATGTTAGAATTGGGCCTGAAATGCTGCAGGCCTGCAGATATTCAACCATCCTCACAAATGTAACCTTTGCAAAAGAGGCTGTTGAAGAAAATATCCTAAATGGCAGAACAAAAGCACTATCCCAATAAGGTACAAATGATCAAGTCCCCAGTAAGAACAGAATCTTTAAATTCCTTTACCAGTCATGACAACATGACCTTAGAGAATACCTAGAGCAAGGAATTTCCTCTTCAAGTTAGTTTCTTCCTAGATAGTAATAGAAACTGAGATTTTGAGTTCTTCAGTTGGGTTATAACTAAGGAAGAGGAATGTAAACGTGTTTGTCAACTTCCTTTTCCTTTCTCCCCTTCCTCCCTTCGTCCCTTCCTTCCTTCCTTCCTTCTTCCATTGATTATTTTCCTTGAAATGGAGCATTGGAAAAATAGTCTCTTTGCTTGCTCTTTTAAGGTCAGGCCAGCAACTATAGAGAAAGTTGTTTCAAGGAAGATCCCACGTGTTGCTCTGTAAGAGCAGTTCTATTCTGGCAGGAGCTGGTGGAGAACAGTCAAGACAGGTAAAAATCCGAGGACGCTGACGCCAAATCCTGGGCTTTACAGAAATTTGCTTTTGATAATATGATCTCCAGAGAAGCTTTTAAATGTGCATTTTTCCCTTTCCCTTTGTAGGACCTCCATCTTAGCATTCAAAACTTGTGATGTGCCAGAAATTATTATGTCCTGTATGAAAAATAATAGTCAACTCTAAGGGCTGACCCATTCTCACTTAACTGTAACATAGAAAGTAAGCATTCAGTCTAGGCTAGGAGTATTTCCTTTAGTTTTGATATGGACAATAAGTGAATACCAGACTCATAGTTTAAAAAAAATTTTTGATAGCAGGGCCAGTATTTTTAATTACATTTTTCACTACAGTTAGGTAAATCTTTTAGAAAATATGCTCTTTTGTTCCGTGGTGTAGAGTGTAGAAGTCTCTCCTGTTCTTTACTCTTTCACCCTGAAGCTTATGCTTTTGCTGTAGGTATGGAAACAACCCCCAGCCTTTCTAACCATAGAATAATTGAATATGGAAGGGACCTCTTCAAGTTATATCTACTGCTTGAAACAGATCTAATTAAAACGGGTATGTCAGACGCTTGCTGAATTTTGAATATCCCCAAGGATGAGGATTCCTTGGGCAATTTATTCCAATATTTGACCCTGTTTACAGTGAAAAGTTTTCCTTTGTATCTAATCCATGGTCAAATACATATAACACATTAGCTAAAGAGAAAATCCTGGTCTTCTGGACTTCTGCTCAAATTTCTCTTCCTGGCAAAACTCAGAAAGGAAAAGATTTTATGGCTAGATAATGTCTGCTCTACTGGAGCACCCATTTTGATATAGAAGACTGCTTTTCTCGTTACAGTATAATAAGATTCTGAAACTATCTTAAGCAGTATTTCTGTCTTACAAAATCAAAGTAGCTTCTTGTGATGTAAATAACAGACCCTTTTAATATTCAAACATCCACACAGACATCAACATCACAATCCAGTCTATTAGAATTAAGCTGAGATAGCCTGATCAAATCATATATCTATATCAACAGTGGGAGTCAGTCCTGTACATGAATACCTTTACATAGAAAAAAAAAGAAGGAATCTATATTCTTTATTGCCATGGATCATACTAAAGAATAGAATCATCTTGTAGTTGCAGCTGAGGTAGTTAGGTTTCTCATTCTTTAGCCATACCACTGTCCCACAACTCAAGCTCTGTGCTGATCTTTCCAGTCATTCTCATTTCATTAGTCCTGCAACTTAATCACAGATCACCACTGTTATCCATCCTTCAGAAGGACAGTGATCCATTTTCTCCAGGTATCATGAAGCCCATAATACATTCAGGACATAAACTCATCATCTATGAAAAGCATCTAGAGGTCAGAAAAAAGTTTTGCTTTCCTTTTTTTTGTGCCAAACCATGTCACAGCTCTATCAAACCATGTTACAGCTGTGTGATATGGAGTCTTCTATCAACTCCACTTCTTTCTGCTATCCTTTCAAGTAGTCTATGTTCTTAAACCTATTCTAAACCCCATATCAGAACAAATAGACCTCTCTGGAACATGGAGCCAAAGTTGATTTTAGGCTTTTTATTTGTTTTGTAGGTACAACAACACTTATTTTTTATATTTACTATTTTGATAGGACAAAGCCAAGTTCTCACTTCTGTAAAGACTATGTCTGGTAAAAATTCTATAATTTACTGAGCAAAATATGTTTTTATAAATAGGTAGAGCTGTAGATCTTCTCAACAAAATGCTCTGTTATACTACCTTGCTTTCTAATTAGAATATTTTATGAATCAATATTATCTAAGGTACATGTTTAAAGCAGTCTTTAATCTTGTTCTCTACTTGTGTAGACAAGTTAGTGTGCACATTTAGGTTTGAAGGAGTTTGTATTACCTATTTTCTTTATTTGTAGACTTTTCATAGGGGCACCTCACTACTTAACTGACTACCTCTCAAGAATTATGAATATACTTGAGATGATGAAACAGTTAGAGACTTTATCACCTATTAACATTGTTTTATAGTGAGTCCAGACATAGCTTTATATTTTTATCACTACCTTCTTTGATATGCTTCTGATAAGAGATGCCAGTGCTTTACAGAGCTGAAACAGAGCAAAATTACTACAAATTATGTCAGAAATGAACTCTATTTTTCAGCAGTGCTGAATATCGACAACTTGCATTAATTTCAGCTGATGATCATAATAATTCGTACATGAATGAATTTTAATGATGGAATTCATCTTATCCCATGTGTATACCTGTAAGTTAGATATCTCTACACAGGCTAAACCACTAAACTATAATCACTAATATAAATGTGATATTAATGTGAATTTAAGTCCATATTCCTGTAAATGGAGTCCATAATGAGTACCTCACTTATTGACATCTCCACTGGAGTGGTTTAAAGTGAGATAAAATAAATTTCTTTTTTTGTCTTAATTTAGCATTGAAAAATGGAAATTTACAGCTTCAATGCACAGTTGAAGCCCCACAAGTTGCAGGCAGATTGTTGAAGAGTTAGGCTCTAGCTCTCCTGGCTTTTCATCCATCTCTCATATAATTTATGATATGAAGTCTCCAATATGAATTTATCTCTTGACCACATGTGCTGACTTGTATTATCCTTCCATAAGCACAACGTCTACCATAACTGAAGGGAGAGATCTGTTTTGTCCTATGCAGCAAATGCAAGATTTTCTCAAGGTCAGATTGAAAAGATCAACAGATTTTAACTGTATTGTAAGAGACCAAAAATAAAGATGAGCTGAATATAGCAAACAGAATTTATCTGGGTATCAACTATCACCTCAAAATAGCAGAAGGCATAGTTGCTGAGAGAAAGAGATACAAATATAGTTTAGAAACCTTATATAGTTTTAAAAATAACCAGGTAAACTTAGATATAGATGAATATTTTTAATACATTTTTTACTCTTAGGACCTCTCTGTCTCTCTGCCTTTAGGGTGGTGCACATTTGAGAGACAACACTCAAGCATTGAGTAGACATAAGATTTTACTGGCCTCTTTCTAAAGGACCTTCACTGTTCATTAAGCCCTGGATGCTAGTGATTCAAGATACTTTTTCACATAGAATACTTTAGCTCTCCAAATTTACACTAGCACAAATTATTTAAGGAGCACTTCCTATACACTGTGTGTAGATCCTGATGACAATATGTATTTTCTTTATTTAGGAAGTCACTCTATGCCTGTTCTGCAAACAGGTGTAGAGTTTTGTGGTTTCTAAAGATAAGTCCGTTTCTCTTCTTTCTTAAATGAGGACATTTTTAATTACTCAAGCCACATCGGAGGTTATGATGAGACACGGGGAATTGTTCGAAGATATTAATGGCTACAGTTACATTAGTGAATTGGACGGACCAAAAAGAGCATATCTATGCAAGAAAAATTTGGTGCTGAGGCAGGCACAATATATACATTTCAGTATTCAGGGATTTCTTTATCTTGTGAAATGTGAACAGTTCTAATATGCTCCCATGGGTTGAATGCCCTTGCTGCTAGATTAAATTAAATGCAACCTTGAAGTGCATCTTCCAGTTCAATTTCATTGCAAAGAAATCCCATTTGTGTGCTCTGAGATCACTCTAAAATGCAAACCAAAGCACAGTGAGTTGTGATGATCAAATCTGTTTCCAAAATGCACTGCAGATGAAACCTTAAGATAGTACATACCTGAGACAATCAATCTGAAATATGTTGATGGAAAACAATAGTAAACAATGCATAACACAGACATTATGTATCAAGTGCTTTGATAATACCTACTATATAATTCATCTGTAAAATGGGCAATAAAGATTGAAGGATTATTTAACAAAAATATATTATATATACATATATATATATATATCTAAAACATGTTCATGGATTCTTTTTGGTATCTTACATTTTTCAGACTTTCAATAAAGCTTACATAACTTTATACAGTTTAAAAACAAAACATATCATTTTTCTCCAAGGCTATGCCTTAAACAAACTTTCTTCTAAATTGAAAAGAGTCTAATGCTTAAAACATATTTTATTTTGGTAGAAACCTAATTAAAATGCCAAACATCATTGCTAATGCTGTTTGTTTTTTCTTGCTATGGAGTTCTTTTATGGTAATCGTAACTACTCTTGTTAAACGCTTCAGACCATATTTACAAACTTGGAAACGAATTGTGCGTGATATTCCCATTTGCTTGCATACTTTCCATATTTTATTTATTATTTGCAAAAGTTTTGGTTTGAGATTTCTGTTTACTCACTATGTTTGAGTAATGGTTGTTATTTTTACTAAAATAAGTATACCCACACACCACAGTATTTGCAAGGGATAAAAATATTTTGATCATCTGAGCTGAATTAGAGAAGTGAGCAGCCCTACTGAAGTGAAACAAAAAGTACACACTCAATAGTCCTTAGTCTTAGTCAGGACCCTTTAAGCTTTTAGAGAGTAAGAGGAAAAAAGAGACTAATCTAGAAGACTAATTACTAAATGCAAGTACAGACTATGCAAATTGACCAACTTTATATTTTACTGAAAAATAAAATGAGGCAGAGAAAACATTATCAGAGTAAAACATTCTCAGAGTAAAACATTTCTCACAGTAAAAATAATAAAATCAAAAAGGCAAAGAGAACTAAATCCATCAAATAATTTTCATAATATGAAAATTAACACTTTTGGCTTTTTTGGATATCTGCAGAGTCCTTTCTGCTTAGAAGATTCTCATCAGGCCATCATACAGAAGAAAAGACCAAGAAGGGTTGTCTTTCTCATGAAAGAGTCTTTCTCTCTCACTAAACTTTCTCATGAAAGTAGAAAGTAAATTTTCTCATGAAAGTTTAGTGTCTCAGCAGTACAGCTATGTACAAGCCAAATGATAAGAAGTTCAGTTGACTTTGATGAAAACCGAAGGCCCATTTTGAAGAATCTTCAGGGTCTGTGATTGATGCTTCTGATTAAGGATTTCTTTCTTTTCCAGACTGATTCAGAGCAGATCTGATCACCTTCTGAATGCTAGTACATCCCACTTACATTAATGCTCTTTATTTTTCTAAACTGGTGAAAATAGATAGTAGGAAATTTCTCGTGTGTTACTTTAAGAAAAGTGGGCTGTTTTGACAGTTAAGAGTTTTTACCCGTGGGGAAAATATTTAGATATATATTTTTCTCTGATCAGAGGTGGAAAACTATGCACAATCAAGTTTAAGACAAAGGTCTGAGCAAAACTTTATGCTATATTACATTAGTATATTACAGAAATAAAATGAAATAAGAAGTATATATGATAATTTGTGTCGGATGTCAGGTCCCTTATATGTATTAAAAAACAAGAATAGAAGAGGAAATGAAGGCAGCCATGAACTGTTGATTACAATGTAGAGCAAGGAAGCAACTGAATGGGATTTTCAGAAAGACCTCATTCTAGCATGCCAACAGAACAAAGTAAAGGCATAGATAGAAAAAAAAATCCTTTCTTGGGCAAAATGTAGTGAATTCTTTTCAAACACAATAAAAATTTCAGATAATCTAGTCCAGATTGTCAAAGAAAAAAAGCTAGTTCATAGACAGGAGGTCATTAGAAACATCTTTTAGGATGACCCTGAGCATTATCTCTTTTCTTTTCCAGAATAGGATCAAATAGAAGCCCTAAAACTTTTTCATGATGTGATATTTCTGCTCAATGAGTGTAATCCCGAGTTTTTGCTTGGCATCCCTACTGTGTTAAAGGACTTCACATGTCTTTAATGCCAATATGGCAAAGGTGTTACTATTAATGATGATGCAATCGAAACTGACATCTAAGCCTGATTGGGATCTTGGAGGAAAAGTGTCTTTTCACTCTCCTTGCTGAAATTCTCCCTGGAAATGAAAAGAATAGAGAGAAAGAAAATAAAATTTAATTATGCTCTTCTGGGTTATTATTTTCATCTTAGGAGCTAGTATTCACTTCTTTTTTTG
Organism: Nothura maculosa; assembly: GCA_032353885.1. Classification (NCBI taxonomy): domain Eukaryota; kingdom Metazoa; phylum Chordata; class Aves; order Tinamiformes; family Tinamidae; genus Nothura; species Nothura maculosa. Next base: position 3,428,077 of record JAUBOD010000502.1, read on the forward strand.
TGGTTCATATCAGTATCTGCATCTGAATATGTTGTTCATTCTCTTGCTCAAGGGAATACTTAGTTTCTTAACTGCAATAGGGAAATGATAACAGACTGTGACTTCTATGGCAAATGGAAAGACAGAAACAGGAAAGTTTATTTTCAAAGTCTTACAGATTTCTTACTGTTGCTGACTTTCTTACCCAGCTAATAAAGGTAAGTGATACTAGCAGTAAAGGGAACCTTTCCCATGCTGCAAAAACTTTTCATTTCCTGAAACGGGGAAACATGTCACAGGGAACAAGGAAACATGAAACATTCCTAAACAAGAATATTAATACTGTCAGACTTAGTCCCAATAATAACTTGTAACTCTAAGGTAAATATCAGATTCTTGGAAATACTATCCATCTTCCTAGTCACCTCAGAACACTAATGACTTCCCAATGCCTTCTGCTAAGGTTAAGATCTAGTTCAAAGGTCCAAACATCACAACTTACTACGGCCTTCTATCAGAGTAATTATATATATACATATATATATGTATACATATATACATATATACATATATATATATGTATGTATGTATGTATGTGTATATATGGTCCCAACAATAACTCCAAATTTGTTGCATAGATCTACAGATTATTTGCGAAAAAAGGCCTCAGCAGAAGGAAAAAGAAATTCGAAGCCCGGCATGGCTGGAGGAAGGTTGGGGGAAATAATCTGTAACATTAGAGTAGATGGTTTATCTTTGTTCTTTTAATCAAGACATGCTAACTAGACATGTGGGAATATCACACTACTTGGGATGAGTGACTCGCAATCTTTCTCTAGATGAGATTTCATATTCGTAAGTGGATTGAGGTGGAAGAGAAGAACAAATGATTCCCTGAACCCCACAGGCAACAACAGAAGTCCAGAGATATTGATTAATGTATTCATTGTAAATACAGTACAGATAAACCATCTACTCCCCTTACATAAATCATCAGATACTCTAAGGTTCGTATTACAAATTTAATTTCCTATACCCAGGAATTATTTAATTATACAATACCTTTCATTAAACTTATCAAGGACAAAAGGGGGAAAAGAAAGAGAGGAAAAAAATATCTTGGCCCGAGGACAGTTTCAAGCTATGAATCTTTCACTTTGCATTAATTTAGGAAATAGAAAAATCAGGAAAGAAGATCCTGACATTTTAAAATCTTAAATTATACTTTCATTTCAGTTCCAATGAGTTACGAAGCATTTTCCAAGTGCAGCATATGCTTTTTAAAAGTGAAGCCACTCTCTAAAAGTCAACTGAATATTATTCTGTAGGAAGCCTTAGAGCTAATTCTTTCAGCAAATACCCATATCCAAAATGCTATTCTTGTCTCACTTTATTTTTTAAAAAAAGAACACATTATAAATATAATATATTATGCATACATGGCATGCATTTTTAGAGAAGGACAATCTCATTTTATTTAACATGTTATCAAAGAGATATATTAATAGCTCTACTGTGAATAGCCACTGGAAAAGCTTGAATTCATGGTTGACTGAAGACTGTTTCTTTTATTCTAACTTATTTATTTTTGGGTCACCTATTTTACAAAAAGTCTGTAAAGTTATACTGTCTAATGTTTGGAAAGTTCTGTTTCTGTATATGTTGCCTTAAAAAACTCCATGGTTTCCAAAACAGTCTATTGCTTTTCCTGTGCAATGATTATTCTTTCTGTCCTTCCCCCAGGAAGAGAAAAAGACTTATTAAATAGACCTTTGAAAACTGACTTGATTCCACTAAGTCACTCTATGGAGGATATGATCTCAATTACATAATGTTTCCATTTTGCTTCATATGACTTGAATCTCAGATTTGGTAGCATAAATGTAACCTAATATTTTTCTCAAACAGTAGTAAGACAGGAAATCAAAGGAAATTCATTTGGTTAAATGCTCATGGCACTACCTGATTTGTGAAGCTATTCTCTTCTAAGTTTAACTGTTCCTCATCCAGATAAGACACACACTTTTTGTATTTTTCTCTCTTTCTTTTCATTGACTATATTGCATGCTACAATACAATGTTTCCTGTTCCATGCAACAGGAAATATCTTGAACTAGATTTAAAGTAGATATAAACAAAAACTACAAAAAAATAGAAAGACAGTCTGGCTTAAAGAGTAAATTAATTGTTTTAGCAGAGATTATAATACCATCAATACATACAAAGTGAAGAAAATATAGATGACTTCAATGATTTTATACCTTGTCAAGGCAAGAATGGGAAATTACAATGTATTTCTTTTTCCTTTTTATAGATTTTATACCCTAGCATGCTAAATGGCATGACATTCACATGACCTGACTTTATGTAACAGAGTTATCATAGCACAATTGACTGAACACAGAACCCGCATTTTGCAGGAGTAGTCGATATTTAGACCAACTTATTATTAACTGCCATATGCAGGTTTAAAATTTTCTGGTTTTAGTGAAACTGAATGTAACAGAGAAAACACACTCATCCTTCTTATCAGATCTTGTTAAAAGAACCTGGATGCCTGTATATTATTTGCCCATGTGACCCCATGATTAACATCATGCTTAAATTTCACAGAATCACAGAATCTACCAGGTTGGAGGGGACCTCTAGAGATCATCTGGTCCAACCTTCCCGCTCAAGCAGGCACACCTAGAGCAGGTGGCACAGGACGACATCCAGACGGGTTTTGAAGACCTCCAGAGAAGGAGACTCCACAACCTCCCTGGGCAGCCTATTCCACTGCTCTGTCACCCTCAC
>JAUBOD010000502.1:3430951-3446064 GCA_032353885.1 Nothura maculosa
TGGCCTTCTTGGCCACGAGGGCACACTGCTGACTCATGGGTAACTTGGTGTCAACCAGGACTCCCAGGTCCCTCTCTTCAGAGCTGCTTTCCAGCAGGTTGCCCCCTAATCTGTACTGGTGTCTGGAGTTGCTCCTCCCCAGGTGCAGGACCCTACACTTGTCCTTATTGAACCTCATGAGGTTCCTCTCTGCCAACTTTCCAGCCTGCTAAGGTCCCTCTGGCACATTGGCACATAGAACATAGCTAAATTTGGCACATAGAACATAGCTAAAATCCTATTTTTTCTGATTTTCTTAGAAAATGAGATCTTTGAATCCATGCTGTATGTCTGTCAATATCATCTAATAACTATTTAATTAGCTGCACATTTACAAAAATACCAGAGAGCAAGCAAAGATCTCAAAGATACTACATTCCTATAGAGAGAACAGGCCATTGACATGCCCAAATGAAAGGCCAGACTTCAATCATGAGATGGCCAACGAACATTTCTAAACCTGCCACAACATGTGGTACTCTCATCAAAGGTGACAGATGAAGGACATGGGAAGAAATTGTTTTCGGGCTATGGAATCACCTCAACTAATTTTATGAGGTTTGAGAATTAATTGGGAATCTCAGTTGTCCAACAATTACCCAGTCTATTCAAAAAATACTTTCAGTTCCGCTTATGCCGTACCGCCAAAATAATTTTTTGCCCTACTTCTTTGTATTGGTCACTAAGCTGAAACTAGAGCCAGTTCTGAATTTTAATTAAGTGCATCTCTTTCTCTAGCTTTTTGTGTCTGCATATATATTCAATATAAGAATATGCAGGAATATAAGAATCCTTGCATTTTTTTTTTCAGATTTTCTGCTGGCAGTTCCCTTGTTGCCCATGAATTGCTGATGTTTCAAGGAAAATCAGTTTTATTTAGGATAAGGAAGAGTGGAGCTATCAAAAGGAAGGCTTGAAGAGGTGGAGAAAGCCCTAGAAAAAGAGTGGAACATGATTTATAGTAGGAAAAAAAGTGGGTGAGCAGTGTATGAAGACCAGACAATGCAGCTTCACAGGAAGCCAGATTTCACATATTCCATTATTGACAGAACAGTTATGTTCTTTAATAATTTAAGATTATTAAAGTCTGTGAGGCACTGGACAAACTACACTTACCACTGTTTTTCAGATTCAGCTTAGAGTTAGAAGGGAAAGAGATTGTTACTTTTGTCAAATAAACCTTAAAAAATTCTATTCAGAAATTTTCCATGAGGTTTTGAAGTACTTGCCAATTTCACTCCTGCTGATGTTTGTAGCAGGGTGTCTTCTGATGCCCATGGGAATTGCATTGAATCAGCCTTGTATCCTTCTTGCATGCTCACAGTTTTTACAGGTTTGCCAGGGAAAAAAATATAGCAGCGCTCTGCACATCTTTTTCCTCATAGTACAGTAAACAAATTCATGTGACTTTTTAAAATTAAGATAGATACTAAAAATATTTTTCCCTACTTATTTGTTCAAGGCAATGACAAGGCTAAGATTTCATTCTGAATTCTTAAAGCAATGTGTCTGTGATCCATAAAGTAGGCTGGACAGTAGATAAACTTTAACTATCATCAAAACATAAGATTATTAATATGTGCTGAACTTGATGATTGGCAGAAAACATTGACCACAGCCAAATTAACTAAATCTGCTTGGTTTGAAGAATGACAGAAAAAGGAAGCGAGAATCAACTTATCTTACAGAATTAGAAGAAAAGAGATATTTTGGCACAGAGCAAAACTAGATCTACAACTTTCCTCATGTTGTAGCTATGCATCTTAGCACAAATCAAGACAAAACAAGAAGTTTTACTGAATGTTAACATCAGTTACCAACAGTCATTTGAATCAAGTAAAATGCTTAACTTCTTGTAGATATTCTTCAATTTATATCCAGTGCCAATAATAATCATACCTAAAGTTTTGAATAAAGCTTCAAGTCAGATAAAGCATTTCATTTATGTACATCAGGCAAACTTCATTTACCCTGCTGCTTAAAAACCCTGGTAGACAAGAAAATAAAAAATAATAAAGAAAAAAAGAAAGAAAAGACGTATCAACTGGTCAAGGAATCTAGCACATGCTAGACTTTCTTTCTTTTCTGATACCACATGAATAATCTTGTAAATTTGGAGCTTAGGTAGCACATGATTTCTAATAGAAGTAGAGTTACTCATGAATAATTTGGATTTCAATGAGTATGTGAAGAAAACAGCTCAACACAAGACTTTTTGTGCTAAAGACATTTGTGATTCACTGTATCATCACACATGATGTGGAGGGTCATTGTGTGAGAGCAGCAGTGCATGAAGAGCTATGGAAATTGTATGTGAAAAGCCACATTCAGGATGTCATGCACAGTTCTTAGAAATGATAATGATATGGATTTTGAGGAACAGCGATGGGTTTACAAATTCTGCTGGTGCTGAAATTAGCTGTCTTTGACATACCTAATATAGTTGTACATAAGGTTTTGGTGCATTATAATGATATTATTAGCATGAGATTTTTTACCAGGGTACAAGAAGGATATGTGAGTCATGCAATTTTTGCAAAAGAGAGCAGATGAAATGTTTATTACACACTACTGTGCATTTTGTCTATGTGACAAGTATCTTATAAAAAAGTTGCTTTGATGTATGTTAAAGTGACCTTAAATATTATGCTTGCCAATATCGACTTTTGCAGATGAAATCTGGAGCCCAGTAAAATCACATATAAAACTCAGTAATTTCAGGGGTTCCAAATTTTGCCCTAGAAGTTCCCAAACATTGCAAAGAGAATATATAAACAAATATGGAATACTGAAATAGATATTCTGGACAAAGAAGAATAATTTACATACAAATAAATATGGTTTTCTTCCCTCAAAGCCCCTTGCACATGAATTTGAAGAAACTTGAGAGCCTGTATAAATATATTCATGAAAGTTTGACTCCGGATTATATAAAAATTCCTCCATTTTGACATAAATCAAATTAATCTTCTTTGAATCTTCACTGAAATCATGATGCTAGGCTGAATAAATCTCTCTGAATTCTCATTAGTTCTTAGTACAGCTGATTCTTTGACTGGTTCATTAGCATGCTTGGTGGCATATGCTCAAAAAAAAAAAAGAACCCTACAATTTAATACAAAATAGAACAAGGCTGTGAATTTCGGCTTTTGTCTTGTACAGACTATAAGATGCATGGAGTAATGATCTAACTTAAACTGCACATTAGATTCTTCTGATTTGCCATTCAAATTGTTTCCTAACTTTGACAAAGTATAAATTTATTAGTCAGCTTCATGCAGATTTTCTCCTATCCAATTGACTTAAAACTATGAGAAAAAAATAAATAGCTTTAAAAACATTTAAAAATATCCACTGTATAACACTAGCAAATAGATATAAGCAACCAAATTTGCTACTTTGTATTTGCAAAACATGCAAATTCAGATTTCATAGTACTTAGAAAGAAAAAATCTTTATAAGTCTTCATCCCATGAACATCACAGTGAGATAATTTTACTTTACAGCTTTCAGGAGTGGGAAATTCTTGTCCAACACACTGCCAGTCATACCAACAGGCTAAAGCAGTTAGCTCTAAAAGAAAATACATAATCTAGTTAAAATGCTACTGTATTTAATAGTCAATTATCCACTGAGAAACCATATAACATGGATGAAATGCTGCTATATTTAACAGAGGCAAACTCAGAAAAAAAATGTACAAGATCTCAAAGGATATAGAGCAATCAATAGCCATTTTCTATACTATGCATCCGCAATGGTAGAAGAGCATAAAGCTTTTTCCATTCATTCAGTTTCCATGATCTAATGCAAAAGCAGTTCAGCTTCTTCACTTGCAGCAAGGGTGGTTTCCAAAAGGCCTCCATTTACAAGAAGACCCTGTGTAACACAGCTAAACATCCATGACCAAATGTGACAGAGAACACCAAGACAGTAACAGTCATAGGCAACAGACTGCTTGATTGGTCTTGCAGCTGAATAGGGTACTGTATTATTTAATTTGTCATTAATATGTTCCATGCTAAATGCTGCCTGCTGTCATGTTTCTTGGCTTTCACAAGCTAATCAAAGTAGCTGCTCTGTATTACATAACTGTCCTGAAATATGATTTTAAAGGCTATGCCAGGATATCTCTTCTAACTTTCTAATTATTTATGTAATGTCCCAGAAAACCACCCTGAAACTTATATAGAGATGGGTCAGAGCTCGAGTTTGCGTATCAGTTCCTTCTAGTCCGAATGCAGGAAAATTGCTCTTAGTATTGCTTGTATAGTTTCACTGAGTACATGAATCTCTAAAATCCAGAAGGGAATTAGACCTCTGTTATTCTGATTAATAATGTTTTGGAAAATGGCTGCTGTTTTATTCTATTTCAATTTTGTGGAAAAAAAAAATTTAAAAGATCTTTTTTTTTTCTCCTCTTGATTCCTCTCAAGAACAATGCCCTGAATGATCTTCTTTGGGTCAGGATAGTGTCCAGCTCCCTTTCCTCCTGGTTTTCTAACTTTCTTGTCTAGCTCACTCTAGTTGAAGTATGAATTAGCACTGAATTAGTATATTATTAGCACTGCAAGTCATGAAGAAAAGCCTAGAATTACTGGATAGGAGTTTGATCTCACAGAATATTCTAATCCAAACTGATTTTTGAAAGTTATCTATAAAAGAGTAATTTTCTTTTCCCTTTTCTTTTTGTGCTTTTTTTTCCCCTTTTTTTTTCTTTTTTTTTCCCTATCTCTTTTATCCTTACCTCAGGGAGAAATGAGGAACAGCAGCAACACCTAAGGGAAGCGAAAGCAGCATATGAAACCCTGCAGAAACCAAAAGGAAGCAGTAGACAGTCCCAGTAGGAGTCGCCTGCCTTGGCGTCTTTCCTTGTCATCCCCTCCGCTTTCCCCCGCCTCTGCCTCCACTGCGCTCACACATCGCAAAAGCAGATGGAAAATATTCTGCCAGAAGACATTGAAATACAGCGTTAGAAAGTTATTCTCCTAAGTCTGGAGAAAGTGATAGAGAGCTTTGGCAGGCGAGGTAAATTATTCATAGTCTGTGGCATTTTGGAAGGAAAAGCGGGAAGGAAATAGGAGACTGAAAGAAGTTGTAGGGTTGGTACAAGAGCCATCTGGGACATTGAAAACAGATGCACCGGAGCTTACTGCACTTCAGAAAGAAGCCTGTGTAGCTAATACTGGCTTAAGGAGGCATTGCTGGGTTTATCAGTTTGTTTTCAGCATACTTTAATGCTCTCTCGTAAAGCCATGATGTTATGGCTATAATGAAGTCAACACTGAAAAATCTGGCTTCCCCGCATAGATTTTGCTCTCTCTAATGGCACTGGGTAATGATGCTCAAACTCTAAAGTCACTGCAATTTGCTCAAATTACTGCCTCATTTTGTACCCATGCTAGTTTCATTTTGGATTTTAAAGGTGTGACGTGGACAACAGACATTACTCTGTGACATTCGCCATGCTTCAGTGATGAAACTTTTTCTTGAAAATTTGTTATGCCCAATTACATGTTTCCTGTGTGGGACTAAATGAATGAGATCAGGTCTTACAAGAAGGGAGTTACTTTCAAAATTAAAGGCATTTTTTCTATATTTGACTTAACAGGAAACCTGTAATGCTTATTAACATTTAGAAATAAATCAAGTACCATGACCTAACTTTTGCACTAGGAAAAGAAGGGAAAAAAGAAAAAAGTTACCACATGGGAGAAAGAAAGACATACCAATCAATACTCTCATGAAGATGTTGAGATAGCAGGATGATCAGCACAGGAGGAAAGAATATTTTCTTTTCTGTTATTTCTTTTGACTTTTAGACTTATGAAGTAGGCAAGTTTTGAATGCATTTTCCATTAATAGATTCATCCCACCACCTGTCTTCATACCTAAGACTATAGAAAACATATGGAATTTGCCCACATGAAGGTAGAGATATACATAGCACATATGTATACAAACACATAGTAACAAAGAGAAATCTGGTGAAAGCAGCTCTTCCTTCCCTCCCACCAGCAGCATGCCGAGCTTAATTCCCACAAGAGGGATTTTATTAAATCACATTAAGCTAGTATTATATATAGATTATATACATAATCTAATAAAATCATATACACATTTTGTATACAAAATCAACCTATATACATACACTTCAGAGGTGTTTGCAAGCTTTTCCTCTTTTGCTAAAAACAATACAGGCTACTATGAGATCTTCACTTTCTTGTCCAGTTCATGGAGATAAAGTGTCTGCAATACACTGCAGTAATATCCCAAGCATTGTAATTTTCCCATCATCACTATCTCATATTGCAGGGAACCAGATTTTTGCTGGAATTTGTAGATAAAACAGCACCTGCCATAGCAATCTAATAACCTGAAGGAATTCATACACAATTAATCCTTTTGTGTTTTATTATAAAAATTAATGAAGTGTATCAGTTTCCAGTAGCACACTAGTCTGATGTTTTCAGCATGCATATTATTTAGGCCAGAGATCACGCTTTTGGTTATAAATGACTTTGCAGATTGGGAATGCAAATGGAAAAATGAAAATGGAATTAACAATAATCAACATGATACTCCAGAAAGGAATCAGTAGGGGAAAGACAAATAGTAGAAATGTTAAGCATGTGTTTGTGTGTGTAGATGAATATTGAGCAGATTGCTTGTTTAAACTTTTTTTTTTTCTTTTTTTTTTTTTAGTTTTTGCCTGAGGGTGTCAGGATTCCTCTCAAGACTAATCATAATGAATATATTTGGCATGTATGTGTGTGTAACATGAGGTAGCTCTTCCAGAGTAAAGCTATGCAATTACCATTCCAAAATGATATTCCATTAAAACAAATATTGAATAGCATTTTTATTGTCTACATTTAGTTTGCACAAATATTTGCCAAGAGAAATTTGGGAAGAATCTTTGAAAGAGTCATGTAAGAGTACAGAATTAAGATAAATTCCCTTTTGTTAATTAGAGAATGATTTTTTTGAAAGAAAAAATGATCTGTTCTTCAGCATACAAAAATTAATGCAGTACATGAAGATTTCAAATATAGATAACTGCTATATGAATGTAAATTAAAAAATAATATATAATAAAGTTTTTAAATCTTCTTGGGTGAGTACTTGGGAAATCAAAATTAGATTTTTCTTAGTTTATTGACAAGATAAGAAATATTTGCCTCTCCTACTAAAATAGTTTTAGTTCTTACACATATAAACATGCATATATGGCTTACAAACCTTGTTTACAGATTTAATTAAATTTAGTAGCATTATTTGACTGACAGAATATATTTACAAACCCTATTAATTCTTAATCTATGTGCATATCTAATGTCCTTACCCAAAATCCATGCTCAGGGCCTGCAAAGCAGTCTGCCTGACATATCTTTATGCCAGGGCATAAAGGCTTCTATTCAGTGGTGCAGAGAGCACTGGAGAGTCAATCTTTCAGCATGCTAATTTTATTCTCTTGTCCTCAAAATGCAATTTTCTGCTAAATAACATAAATTGGTTACTATGTTTGCAGTAACATTATCCTTCATGGGAGTAAACAGAAACTCCTGCGTTGATTGCCTAGCTGGCTTTCTTCCATCAAAGTGAAAAATGCCATTAAAAAGTGCAGAACTTTTTTTTTTCTTCCTATTTTCCAAATCTACCTCTTTGCCAAATCTTTTTCAAGGGGACTAAGAAGAGAAAGTTTTCTGAAATACTATGAGAGGTGGATAGGACCTGCAAGGAGAAGACTTTGAGAGTTGGTGGTCCAGACAAAGTGAGACTACAGTAAGGACTGTAGAGAAAGGCCTTTTCGAGGGCAAAAAGACTTGATAGGACAGCCATAACAGATGCTTGCAGTATACACTGAGTAAATGTCTTCATGTGAGTAACTTCATGTTACCCATATCAGAGATGGTCTAGTTTGAAATGTGAGGATTGAGGGCAGGCTTGGCTGCAATGACCATGAGATGTTGGAATTCCCGATCTTCTCTGATCATGATCACCATTATCTCTTCAGGAAGGAAGCTGGTCAAGAAGTAGGATTGCAGCCCTGGACTTTAGGAGACCTAACTTTCATCTCTTCAAGGAGCTTCTTGGAAGAATGCTCTGCATCAGGGTCCTAGAAGGAAAGGGAGTCAAGAAAGTTGGCTAATATTCAAACATCATTTTCTCCAAGCTCATGATCAAGAAACTAGAAAAAAAAAGTCTAGCAAGAGGGGCAGGAGACCTGCACGGATGGGCAAGAAGCTGTTGGGTAAAGTGAGAAAAAGAGCACAGACATAATGTGGAAGAAGGGGCAGACCACATGGGAAGAATTTGGGCACATTTTCAGAGAATGCAGGAAGGCTAATGTCTGCCTGGAATTAGAGTTAGCAAGATATTTCAGGAACCACAATAAGGGCTTCTATAAAGACATTAGAAGCAAGTGGAAGACTAGAGAAAATGCTGATCCAGTGCTGAATGGGGAAGGTATCTTGGTAATGGAGAATGCAGAGAAGGCAGTGTTACTAAATGCCTTCTTTGCTTCTGTCTGTACTGTTAAGGCTAGTCTCTATGAACTACAGAATCCATATATGAGAGAGAGAATCAGGAAAGAGGAAGACTTTCTGCTGGTCAGAGAGGATTGGGTTAGGGACTGTTTAGGCAAACTAGACACTCATGGGCCTGGATGGAATGCACTCAAGAGTGTTGAGAGAACTGGCAGGGGCTATTGCTCAGCCATTCTCCATCATCTTCAAGAGGTCATGGAGAGCAGGGAAGGTGCCAGAGAACTGAAAGAAAGCCAATTTCAAAAAGGGCAAGAAGGAGGACCCACGAAACTATAGGCCTTCTATGATGGGATGATTGGCTGGATGGACAATGAGAAGGTTGTGGTTGTTGTCTACTGTGACTTCAGCAAGTCTTTTGACGCAATGTCCCATAACATTCTAATGGAGAAGCTCTCAAGTGTAGGTTGAATGGGTGGATAATGAGATGGACTGAGGACTGACTGGATGGCAGAGCTGGCAGAGCTCAGAGTTATAAATGAATCTAATTGGAGGCCTGTGGCCAGTGGTGTCCCTCAGGGGACTGGGGTCCACTGCTGTTCAACCTGTTCATCAATAATTTGGATGAGGGCACAGAGTGCACTCAAAACAAGTTTGCAGACTGGGTGGAGTGGCCAACACTTCAGAGAACAGTGCTGCTATTCAGAAGAACCTAGACAGGCCGGAGAGTTCGGCAGAAAGGAATTTGATGAGATTCAATAAGGATAAGTGCAGGGTCCTGCACCTGGAGAGGAATAACCCCAGGCACCAGGACAGAATAGGGATTGATGTGCTGGAAAACAGTTCCAGAGAGAGGGACATGGGAGTCCTGGTTGACAAGTTAACCATGAGTCAGCAGTGTGCCCTCATGGCCGAAAAGACCAATGGGATCATGACCTGCATCAGCAGGAACGTTGATGTCTCCCTCGGCAGATCGAGGGAAGGGATCCTGCCACTCTCCTCAGCTCTGGTGAGGCCACACCTGGAGTATTGGGTGCAGTTCTGGGCTCCTGTACAAGATGAATGTGGAGCTTCTAGAGAGGGTCCAGCAGATGATTAAGGGAGTGGAGCATCTCTCTCGTATGAGGAAAGACTAAGTGAGCTAGGCCTGTTTAGTCTAGAGAAGACTGATAAGGGATCTGATCAATATGTACAAATATCTGAAGGGAGAAGGTAGGTAGGCTGGGAGATGCTCTTCTTGGTGGTGGCCAGTGATAGGACAAGGGTTAATCGGTATAAGTTGAAACACAGAAAATTCCATCTGCTTGTGAGGAAGAACTTCTTTCCTGTGAGAGTGACAGAGCAGTGGAACAGGCTGCCCAAGGAGGTTGTGGAGTCTCCTTCTCTGGAGAACTTCCAAACCCACCTGGATGCCACCCTGTGCCACATGCTCTAGGTGTTCTTCCTTGAGCAGAAGTGTTCGAGTATATGATCTCTAGGGGCCCTTCGAACCTTAACCATTCTGTGATTCTGTGATATTCTGTAGCAGCACTATGTGCAAGCCTTGCACCTCAGTTGGATTATACTGCAAATATAAGAATTCAGGAGCTGCAATGGCAAACCCGATTTTAATGGTAACAGACGTGCTAGAGGAGGTCCTTAGGAGTATTAGAGTGGAACTCAAAATAAGGGCAAAAGGGAAAACAGGTTAAGTGAGATCCTACTTTGCAGTAATGCAGTAGAAGTGAGAAGACTTTTGTAAATTTTAAACAGAGGGATTAGTTGCTTTTCAGACAAAAATATGCTCTTTTCTGAAGAGCAGACAGACAAGAAACTAAGAGAACAACAGGATTTGATACTGAGTGCAAAACCCTATTGTTACAGCTTCTTTCATTGAAGTTTCTAGGTATCCTATACAATGTTTTATTTTAGAATTTGGATGATTGCTGTTGTCATAACAGCTTAGTGCCTGCAGCACTGTTGGCTGTTCCATACTGGGCACATAGGGTGAAATCCTAGCCTTGGTGAAGCTGCTAGCGATTTTTGTCATTAAAGCCAGTAGGGTTCAGCTGCTTCCTGATGAGGGACTGTAAATTGTCTGAGGCTAGGGCCAGCACTGGCGAGTGGAAAATAATCATCTGGAGACAAAGTTGCAAGGAGAAGTCAAGGCCCTTGAATCCAGGCCAATATTACAGTAATGTATCTCAAAATGCTACCATGCGGTGTAGCACTAACTTTCAAAGTTTCAGAGCATAAAATACAAAATGTAATTTCTCAGCTTCTCCAGATACATTTATACAGTTTGAGGTAGTTGATTTCTAAAAGATAGATAAATCATTGAAAAATTCCTCCTGTGTGTACTGAAAAAATATATTATTATAAGCAAGTTCTTACTTTCAGCTTAGGTAGGTATTTCTGCCCTCTCTATTGATAAATCTCAGATTTACTGAATAATTGAGGCTAGTGAAGACCTTCAGGAGGTGCCTAGTCCACAATCCAACTCAAACCAGGATCACTTCTGAGATCAGACCAGTTGGAACAGAGCTTCATCCAGTTGGGTCTTGCAAATCTCCAAAGAGAGACCACAAAACATCCCTGGGCCTCTCTTCTACTGCTTGGTTATTCTTTTGTGGAACAAGTTTATCCTTATATCCAGCCTGAAGCAGTCTTGTTTCTGTTTATGCTCACTATCTCTTGTCGTCCTGCCATGTACCACTGTGAAGAATATGACTCTGTCATCTTGATAATGTCCTTATAGGCACTGGTAGGGTGCTGGTAGATCTCTTTTCAAGGCTAATTAAGCCTTACTCCCTCAGCCTGTCCTCATTTTGGGGGAAAGTTTTTGTTCAGATCTCTGTTCCCTGGCAAATGGGATTGAACTTGACCAACGTTCCCAGTAGTTATTAAAGAGAATTGATGATCAAAGGGATGGATGGACCAAGAGGTAGACAGGATACTTGAAAAAGCCTATCATACAGCTAAAAAGTGAGGAAAAAAGAGAGGAACCTGCCTGGCTAATAGAGAAAGGCTATTTGAAATAGATGAATCAGATCCAATCAGATCTGAAGCTTCTCAGAAGTCTGAACGGTGCCCAAGCAGTGCTGTGCAGAGAGAAATAAAACAAAACAGCATGTCAAAACGTAGCTGCGTGAATATAATCTGCTCGATCCTGGGACAGTCACTTTGATAAAAAGACCAACTGAAAGTGTTTTCACAGAAGCTAACTTTAGCCTAGTGAAGCTAATCACTTCTGTAGTCAGTAGAGAGAAACAGGATCCCCTAATGCTCCACTGACTCCTCTCTGACTACAGAGACAATCTGGAAAAACCATCCTGAGTGGGCTAAACCAGTCTTTGTGAATGCCATACAAAAAGTCATCTGTGCAAAGACTTTTAGATGACCTGCATCCACCGAGGGCAGCTTTCTCTGTCAGCCCAGAAAGCCATCAGCATCAGCAGTGGGAGATTATGTTTTAGCAAAGCTGCTTCCTTTTATAGGTATTGAGTTAGGACGCCTGAGACCTCCCTGCTTCTTCTTCCTTTTTTAAATGTTTTTCGAGTGATTTCTGGGTAGGAGAAACTAAATTGTGGGAATATCTTCCCACATGCAGCTGGGAAGACAGCACAGGCACCATTTTGAGATGAGAATGTAGCGGAGCTAAAAGATTGCCCAAAGATTTGTAATAGCACAAGCCTTGCAGCTATATTGTCAAATGAGGTAATGTCCAGGTACCATCTGAGAAAGCCCGGGCTTCTTATCGGATATATTCTTTCTCTGCTACTTTATATGCAAGCTCTGACAGTGCAAGCAAAGCAACTTGATGTTAAATAAAAACTAAATGGACTTGCGGCAGCCCCAGCAGCAGGTCTTTCATCAGTGTCGGTGTATAAAACCGAGTTTAATGAGTTCAGACATGCCTTGGCTTTGTTACAGCAATATTGACTAAGCCTCTCTTTTAATTAAATAAATACAGAGAGAATTAGTTGCATGTAAGCCATTGAGCAAACAAACAAAACTCCTCCTACTCTTATCCCCATAATCTCACTGATAAACAGATTGTTTCTTTCTATGAAATAATCCCCAAACAGTGGGCTTCATTCCTTATTTAGTGGCAAAACTCCAGGTATTTACAGGTAGATAGGCAAGCATGTAGATAGACAAATACATACCAATCATCAAAGAGAAAGGGCTAGAATTTCCATTTCTTGCAGTAGAAAGGAATATCACCCTTAAAAATGCTGATGTATCATTTACATGGACACATCTAAGGATGAATGGAGCACAGAAAAATTGGTTCAGACACAGTTCTGTCATTTAAATGTGTCCTTTACCACTGCTTGCACGCCTACAGTGCCCTTATGCACAAGCTACACACTCATTTCTTAACAAGTGCATCTCAGGGCACGCATCATGGCAGCGTGAGGACAGCATCCTTCAGCTGAAGCAGCCCGTAGCGGGGAGGTCTTTGCTGGTTCACTTACACACGCTGCTTTTCCCGAGCTGCTTCAGTCCTGTGACGTCAACTCCCTCGAGGCCAACAATGTCATTATCATTACCAGACAAAGACGGTTAGGTAATTTTGTCTGATGGGAGCACAGATATTGACCTGAACTAATGTATTCTTATTTCCCAGAGAGATGCTGATTGTAGCAATGTGACATAGTAAGGTTTGCTAATATTAATCTGAAGGCTGTGTTCTTTTTTAGCAGAAAAAAGCTTTTACATTCACATTTGATTTAATCACTTGATGTGTCTCTAGTCTGCTCGCTAGAGTTGAGATTCTTTGGCTTTTTAAAGATAAATGCAAGGTCTTAGTCTGCGTGTGCCTGCAAAATATTTCTGGCAGCCTCTAATTTGCACATTGTCTGACCCTGAAGAGAAAATTACCAAGACCATTCAAAAGGCTTTTTTTTTCTTTCAAATAGCCCAAGAAGAAACTCCTTTAGGGAAGGGAGACTTGTAGCAGTGATCATATCATCTGATGTGTCTTGTGACCACACATTATAGACGCCTTACTGTGTTTTTCTCATTGCTGACTCCTGGCAATGCACTTCAAATGAAGTCCTTGCTGAAAAGAGATTACAAATTACACATTTTATTGCAGTTCCCTTGAAAAGCAGATATATGCTGTGTTTATAATAAGCATTACATAAACAGATTGTGGAAGCATACACATTTAATATTCCTTCTGGAGCATTCTGCAATTATTGTAACAAATATATACATACACCAGAAGTACATCCTTATGAATGTACAATAAAACTACTGTTCATTTAAAAAAACAGTTAATATATGCTGTTGTGTAACTATTGAATGATGAAATCTGTGATCCTGTGCAATATCCTAAAATAAAAACTTTGGTACATACATGCACACAACTGCATAGAGATTGCAATAAACATGATTTATACAGAAGTTGGAAACATATGACACTCCCTCTACATGTTAAGAAAGCAAAACTAGCCAGCCCTGAAAAGGCAATCAGGCTTCACTGAGACATGGAGTTCAGACAGTAGTATGGCAAATAAAATAAAATAAAATAAAATAAAATAAAATAAAATAAAATAAAATAAAATAAAATAAAATAAAATAATAAAATGTGGAAATTGCTCAGCTGAGAAATGACAAGCAGTCATTGGCATCAGTGGCAAAAACTAATTTCCAAACATTGATAAACTTCTTATGATTCCATGACAGCATCCCATAGCAAAGACTCAGGCTGTAATGCCATGTTCTTTGCAGTCCCAAGCTTTTAAAAAAAGCCAAAGTTTTAACAAAAACTCAAATCTTTTCATTCCACTTTAAGCCACTCCCAAGCAGTACAAGTGTAGAGAGAATGTGGTGTAACAGCAAGCATTAAAGAGAAATCTCTAAATAGCATGTTGCCTCAGGTCATCAAGCTGTATATTTTTTTATTAAAATACTGCTAGTGAAAGGGCCATGCAAAATACATTTTCAAAGGAAGGGATACTGGATTTATTTTTCATTGTCTAGAAAATTGTTGAGAAGTAAAGCTGCAAATCAGTGAATGACTTGATGCTTAACAAGGGCCTTGACATAACCAGCAGAGGCTAGACCACAAATGTCTTTTCACTCCAAATATAACAATAAAAATCACGCAGCCATAGTCACTTGTGGCTTCTACTGAACCTCTCTTTCTACTCACCAGGCATGTGAGAGTATTTGCAAAATCCCATTATGAAGAAAGAGCAGCTGGACAAGTACTACCTTGCTGAATAAAGCCAGTACTCCACTTCCACACTACCTGTATCTACAGAGCCCTCATCTCATTTTGTGCATAAATTTTCTTAACAAAAAAGCATCATTTCTTCTCTTATCATTCTTCTCAGAAGATCTAAGGACTTTTCTTACCAAGATATCAGAGCTGGATATATGTATAAAGAAGGAGACTAACTTGTTTTTGTTTTATTTTTTCAACTGATTAAAAAAAAAATTGTGTTGCAGTTGCACACAAACAGATAATAACAATGTCTAATCTTGCAATAGACATATCTGCCATTCAGAGGGACCCGGACAGGCTGGAGAGTTGGGCAGAGAGGAACCTCATGAGGTTCAATAAGGACAAGTGCAGGGTCCTGCACCTGGGGA
>JAUBOD010000502.1:3446164-3463826 GCA_032353885.1 Nothura maculosa
TTGTGGAGTCTCCTTCTCTGGAGGTCTTCAAAACCTGCCTGGATGCCGCCCTGTGCCACCTGCTCTAGGTGCCTGCTTGAGCGGGAAGGTTGGGCCAGATGATCTCCAGAGGTCCCTTCCAACCTGGTAGATTCTGTGATTCTGTGATATCTTCAAAACCTCCAGTTTTGGAAGATGATTGTTTTTACAAGATTTACATTCATTTTCTTTTTCATATTATCCACCAAGGGTATAGATTGCTTCCTGTACAACCATGTTTGTTACACTGCTGTAATACACTATAGCATTTCCTGCAACATTATAAAAATTTTTATATTACATTTTCCCAGCTATAACAACACTGCACTTATTGTAACAAGTAATGATGACTGAATGGGTAAACACACAAAAAGACATGAATCTTCAATCAATTTATTGGTCTTGTACAGGATTAATTTCATTTTTGAGACTAGGTAAGGTTATTCTGAAATTTTCTCTTTGCAATTAATACAGAAATCATAATTAATGATTATGTAGCTGAGCCTCTGTAGCATCTTGCAATTGATCCTGTATTACAATGGCAAAATAAGAGGATAATGCCTCCAGCATTTACAGAGTTGGCAGTAAAATACTTGGCATTTCATTCCACTGGGGTTTCATCTGACAGAATTTGTTAAAATGGCCTTAGTAAGGGCATAAACTCTTAGAATAGCTTGGCAGTTAAAACAAAGTCACTTTTTTCCTTAGTTTTTAATATGATTAAATGTGGCTTCTTTCTGTTGGCTTCTTTCTGTTGCTCCTATATTTCAGGAAAAACCACGAGCTGATATATTTATATATCTGAAGGAAACGGCACCAGTGTTACATATGCTGCAACTAAGCTTCCCATCCTAGCAACTAATAGGACAAAATTGTCATCAAGCAAAACCAAATCTCATTCATTGCTATGATATTGCTAAAATATTTTATTTTTAGTTTTTATTGAGGTAAAGTAAGAAAATGATCTCTTTTTCAGTAGATCATTACTTCTTTGGGGATATTTCTTTAGTTATATTCAACCTAAGATATACAAAATATGCAGAAATGTACATGTATTCTCACACACACACACATACACAAAAAAGACCTGCTATTCTTTGACCAAATTACTATTCATGCAAATTTGCAGTCTCCCAAAATATACTGTGTGACTCAGATTAAACCTTCATAAATCAAGCAATAAAAGTTGAAGCTAGCATTAACTTGTACTTTTGAAATCTATACATATTAATGCAGATTTCATTTTGCTTCCCTGAAGACAGAAATAACTTCTGAAATGCTTTGCTTGGAAGCTGCAAAACTTCTTGCAGTGCTTTGTTGCAACGAGTTGTTGGAATTGCCTCCACTTCTCAGACATCCTTTCAGCCTGAGGATCAAAAACCACTGCGTGAGATGCACAGCAGCAATTCTGCAGGGTTTGGAGCCTGCTCTCTGGGTCTTCTGTGAATGCTTTAGTAATGGCATCGGGCTATACTAGCACATTGTCACAGGCTTTGCCCTAAAGCAGATTGAGGATCCAAGCTGCATGGTGAGCAGGTTCATTATAGTTCCACCTGAGCTCTGCAAGCTGTGTCATGAACCAAGGATGAGGCTCCCTGGCTGAGGACACTGCTCTGTAGGAAGCAGCATGTGAGAAGTCGGTGCAAATTCACATGAGAACTGGATAGGAAAAGTGGTCTTTGACTCGCTTTTGTGGTGGAGCTGCTCAGTGACTTGAGCAAAAGGATGTTAGAGGCTTGCTTAGTGGAGACAACTCACATAAACACAAGCTTTGCCTTAGTGACATAAATGCTGTGACCCTCAATTGCCATGGACATAAGTTTTGCTTCTTGCAATGGCAAGTGCTAGGATGTGTTTCATGGATGCAGTGGGTTACTGTGCAGAGAGCAAAGTTATGGCTGCATTAGGATGCTGGCATTCCTCATTACTTTGAGGCTTAAATGTGCACAGTTTGCAAGCATACAAGCTGTCCCTGTGCAGCTGTAAGTCAGTGCTAAAGGAATCTAGAAGTATTTAATTTTCTTTTGTTTAGAAACAAAGCGTTTTAACACAAATCAGAGATCTATCTCCACTACTTCTGGTTCCCTACAACTGGTTGCCACCCTCATACAAAACCTTGTTCGCATATTGGCTCAGCTGTCCTCACTGACCAGCCCTGCACATTTCTCACCTGCTTTTCCTAAGCTTCCTTGCCCAGCTGTCCTCTCTGCAAAGGAACAAGTATCAACACAGGAGGGAGGAAGTGAAGGTTGAAAATCACACTGCCATGTCTCCAGCTGATATCTTTTGTCTTTTTTTTTTCCTCTGCACTGTTGAAAACACCCCTTTCCATTCCATGTTGTCCAAACCTTGTTCTTCTTCAGCTGCTTAGATTTCTCTGCCTCTCCACCAAGATCACTGCATCTGTCCTGATGTCCCAAATAGGACATGCACAATGGTATTGCTTGGATCCTTCTTCCCATTTACACAGACAGAAAAGACATCACTCCATGCTATGCCTGTGCTAATGCTCTACTCTAATGTTTTTCCATACTTGGTAAAGTACGGTGCCATCAATCTGTGTAAAAGCAGCATTTAATTTTTTCTAAATCAGGAAGCTCCATCTTCAAAACTAAAAACTCCTAAGCGCATTAAAAACTCCCCTGCAGAGATGGACAGGAGAAAACTGATTTTGGAGCCCTCAGGTATTCATCAAAAGTTAAATTTTAGAGTGCTCGGGGCAATATAGCTTTGTCACAAGAACACATTCACTGGATACAGTGCAGCTGACTGTGCAGTCTTAGGGCTCTTTTCAAGAGAGTTTTTCTTTAAATGACATTTTCTACATTGTTTCCCCTACAGGGAATTGAGACCTTGCCCTCTCTGCTGCCCCTGGCAGCAATTGAGATGAACTGCGAGAAAGCAATTGAGAAGAACTGGGAAACAGGCAGAGTATAGTTACAGAGGAAGGAGAGTATTAGATGGATCTGTTGCTTTTTATGATACTGTTTTCATTCTAAAGGGTGAAAAAGAAAAAATAATTTTGCTGTTACTCACTAGTTTTCTAATTTTCTTTTTCTATCAAATATCTACTGTCTAACCTTTCCTATTAAAAAAAATCTGAAGAAAGAGCAAAGAAAGCAGAATGAGTTAAATTATGAAAATGTAAATTAAAACCAACCCACTCTGAAAATTTGAACATAATTTTATTTTTCAAAGTCTCCACTGCAATAGACAATGACCTAAGTTTTTTTTTTTCAAACTTACTTAAAATGTTATTTCCAAGCAGAAAAAAAAAGTGTTTCAAATCTCTTTCTTTGAAAATTTGATTCATCTGGACCTCATAACCTAAGGACAAGAAAAAGAAAACAGAAAAGGGAAAAAACACTTCGACATCCTCTACTATTCAGAAGTGCTGTTGCTTGTCCACCTCTGCATCACCAAAAGGAACTTCATCTTTAGCACATCCTCTCCAAGAGTGAACTCCAGGGATTCCCACTGCGGTGGTTTTGGACATAATTCCTGCTGCTCAGCAACCTTCCCATTGCTTATGTTTGGCATTTGATATCTCCTTCTCACAACCCCACTTGCAGGCCAGCAAGTCTCTCAAAAATAATGATATTTTAACCAGAATATGCCATCTTTGCAAAGATTTCTCTATTATCATCCAAAGCTCTAAAAATCAGCGACCCTAGGAGTTCCTCAAACCTGTCAACTAGAAATTTTATCCAAAAGTTATAGTCTCTCCTTTGTTTTTTTATTATCCACTTACTTTATTGAATTTGCTTGCTGCTCCCATCTTCCCTCTGAACACACAGATTTCAATTTACATTCATATTTTTTTTCTTTGGATTATTTCTTTATCTCCCTAGATCCTCTGCTTTGTTTATTTCTCTGTGCAGTGTGACTGTACAGAGACTTTTTTATACTTATTTTAATTTGATTTTCTTTCTTATTTTTCAGAAGCCCTATTTCATAGTTTCACTGCATTTTTTTTAATCTCTCAGTCTTCTAATTTCCTTCTATTTATTTTTGTTTTCTGCATTTCTCCATTTACTGTTATTATTTTTTTCTGGCTCCTTAAGAATGTTTATATTTTTCCTTTTCTCTCCTTTCCCAAATGTCTTTTTCCCCCTGCCCCTCAATGGCAACAGGAATAGCTTTTTCATAATCTATAAAACTGGTGTAAAAAAAAACTTGCATTATTTTATTTGACCAAAGTGTAAAAAAACTAAAAAGAAGCACTCTTGATTGTGTTAAATAGGTTTTTAAGTGAGATCTAACTGTTTTATATCCAAATGTTAATTCTAGAAAATAATTTTCCTCTCCTATCTTTATAGTATAGAGTATGTAAAACTCAATCCTGGTACAACAGGGATCAGTAAAACCAAGACCCTTTCTCCTATGTAGAGGAGAAGAACTCTTTGTTTAGTTTAAGTATATATTTCAGGGATAGCAGTCCATTCTTGATTCATTTTCATATTTTTGGCTTATTACCAGAAGCTGATGCAAAAGACAAGTGGAGCTTGCCCAGACTGGTAAGAACCAATTAAAATAACACATTTATGGAAACCAGGAACACTGAATTTGAAATGCCAGTTTTATTTTAAAATATTACAATAAAATCATAGAGAAATCCAGACACAAGAAGTCAGGTAATCTCACTTTGGGTCAAATAATAATTTCTATTTGATGCTAAAAAAAATATTATTTATGTTTGATTTTAGTGTGTATGTTGGATTGCATTTCCTCTTGGATATTAACTTTTATGTATTGGGAAAGTAGATACTCACTCTGAGTAAATCAATCACAATATTTTCTACTGTAAAACTCTTCAAATAGCTCTAATTTAGGTGCTCTAGGTTTTCAGCTACTGATTATTGTCTTATTGTCTTGGCTTTGTACATTACAATGTTGACAACTAAAGTTACAAATGAACTGAGATTTCTACTTTGTGAGAAATTCTCAGATTTTCGATTTTGGGTCGCAGGTTACCAAAAAGAAATTCACTCTTTTCTTTAAAACAATATTTATTCTTTTTTCTTTTATTCTTTATGTTTAATCATAGCATTTTGTCTCACATTTATTTTTTTCTACAGTTTTTGCACTATAATGTAGTCTGAATACAAAGTTGACCCTTTTTTGAGAGACTGGACTAGATTCATTCCAACCTGAATTATTCTATGATTCTATGAATTTATGTTTTTTAAAAATTAAAGCCTTTTCTGTTAAAAAAGTATTGCACTCCAAAAATATTGAAGTAGAATAATTTGAATGCATTATTTTTATATACATGTGCTCTTTACCCTTCCATTTTCAGTGATATCATAAAATTCATCAATCCATCTTTGCTTTCATCAAAATGATATTTTCCAAAAAAAAGGAAGATATTTCTTAGTGTAAACACATATACTATTAATCATAGCAGTGCTAGTTTAGTGTAATTCAAGAAGCTGCAACCACTACCTCTTCTTAAAGTTCAGGAATTTTTCCTACACTATATTTTTCACAATTACAGTTCTCAGCAGTTTTTCCTGATTGTAACACATTTGCCACGTAAAGCTACATGTATACAGCAGCTAATATTCATGAATAACTACCAATTTCAGGACTTTTACTCTGCATCTACTGACTTCACCAGAAACAAAATCAGATGTTTCTGTTAGCATTTCATGTAAAATGTCAGCTGCATATTATGTATGCGTAGTTTGATCTATATGCATTTCCCATGGGCTTTAGCTCACTAGAACAGAGGTTAGATAGGAAGCATGATGATAAATCATATTGTGGTAAATAATAGCAAAAAGAATAATTCAGAGTTGTAGAAATTTATTTTTAAGTACACAATTAAAAAGCCAAAGCCACTATAATTGGTGATGAATAGACTTCAAAAATTAGAAGTCTATTCTAATCCTATGATCAGCTCAGTATGTCATATAAATAATTTTTTATAAGTATCTCGTTCTGATTCTTTGTTGGAATGCCACATTTTAGAAAAACAGAGATATAATATTTTTAAAGACTATTTTCTTAACATTGAGATTAATTTGGTTCCTGTTTGGGTGAAAATGCAGCTCAGTGTTTATCTTCTTTTAAATGCCTCACTCATATCCTGATAAGAAAAATTGAAATGATTGTGCATGAAACAAATCTCTGCTGCAAGGAAAAATTAATAAAAAAGAGAGATGCTGTTTGCAGGATCTCTAGGTTTATAATTTATCTGAGTGACATAGAGGGAGGGTGAGCTGTAGATTAGCAAATTCATGACAATTCAAAAGAAAGCTGAATGTACTTCTGAGTGTGGCTGATGTGTACATTGCTGGTGAAGAGACTACAGGTCAAAACGATCTATGACGCCTGCTTGTTCCCCTGAAAAATCTTACATGGAAAACTATTTCCATATGGTTTCCAAACCACACAAAGAAATTATATCATCTCTAATGATATTCAACTAAAGTGTCCGATGAAATATTAAAAAAAAAGAAAAAAAAAGAAAAAACTAATATTGAAGATTAAGTGATAAACCCACATTGCCTTTCAATTTCTAGTGAATATAAGCTTTGCAATCGGTTTAATGGAAGGATATTCTGGAGGGCATGGAATTATGCCAAAATGGGGTCTGTGACATTATGTGAAATATCCCAGCAATATTTTTTCTTAATTTTATTTTTATAAGAACTAAGCACATTGAAATTACCTTTAACTGGAATCATCACTACTATGCTACAATGTCATGTGTGGGTTTACAGAGGCATAAGATTAGACTCTTACGACAATAAATGCAGCCTTGCAACTCTGCAAAAGTCAAAGTCAAACCGAACCCACGAGAGAGCTGCTAGTCAAGGCAGAATTAAAGGAAAAGCTTCTCCTTGTTCATTGAGGGTGCATAGGATAAAGGAGATCCCATGTTAAATTTTCAAGTATTTAGGATTTGAAGAATCAGATAAGCACCTTGGCCTAGCTCCAGGGTAGCTTTAGGAACCACAAGGATTGAAACCTTCCAATCCAGATTAGAAGGCAACATTCATTGTTCCCCTTCTCTCACCACCTAAACCTTGAAGCTGCTCATCTTCACCAGGCACATCCTAATTAAGAGCCCTCTAAGCTATATCACCCTGCCATGTGTGTCCCAACCAACAGAGGTTGTCCCTATAACCTTTATTGATTGGTTGTCCCTACAACTTCTATTGATTTGTTGTCCCTACAACCTCTATTGGTTGTATGAATGCTCTTTCCTAGAGCATTTCTGCAATTGAAATGTGGTACCTACAGGTTTTAGGTGCTTTGCAATCCCATTAGGCACATCTTTCAGCACCAAAAATGCCTTTGCAACTCTGATCTTGGATCTATATCAAAGTATGCAAACTTAATGTCTGAAATAGCTCCTACCCCAAGTAAGTTTTTAAGCAAGATTCACTTTTTTTTGCTGTTTCCATCCTGTTGAAAGCACAAAGTATATCTTCAACTAGAAAAGAAATGTAGAAGAATCATCATAGAAATTAGTATAGCATCTGGTAATACTGACTTTCTGATGTACTTTTATCCTGCCCTGTAGCTAGTATTAGCCTGGAAAATGAAGTATGCTTGGGACTTCTTTTTCCAAAATCTCTGCCTGGCTCTTGTAACTGCCCACTAGCAGTTACTTTAATTTAGAGAAATCTTCAAGGCCTTAAGCCTGCCCTCATTTTCCTTCCACATGCAACATCTTCCTAAGAGAAGACTTAATGCATATCAGGAGAGGCCAGTCCATTTCAGCAGTGAGTGGGCAACAGGATATTTTCTCAGGACATCTGTTTCAAACTGGTGGCTGCTTTATGCCATAAGGTGGCATGATAAGGAAAAGAAATGTGTCCTCTGAGAGCCATGAGCACGTGTGCATGTGAGTTTGAGATATCCTATCTGAGAATATTCATGAAAATAAAGCAGGTTCTGTAATATTTACAGAGAATTAACTTCAAGGGATTGTGAGCAGAACCACAGGTTGAAGGTGATCAAGAGCATCAAAACATCTTCTCTTCATGCCTTTGCTCTCATCTTTTTACCTCAAAATTTTCTGGAACTTAGAGGGCAGATTTATCACAACTTGGGTAAAATGACTGATCTCTGCCCTTTATCTACGCTGTTTCTGAAATCTTATGTTTTAGCTAGCTGGGTAGCCAGGTTATAATGGTTATAACAGATTTTGTTTGTTTGTTTGTTTGTTTTTTGCTTTAATGGTAGATTTTACGTCTTTGCTGTTCTCTGTGATTTTTACTGTTTCTGGAACTTCCCTCCTTCGTATGGTTGAAAGGTCTTCACTGCAGAGCTGATGCCATAAAATTTAAGGGCACTAGTTCATTTACTCAGCTGGAACATGGATTTTAGAGAAATAGTAAAGCTATACAGGCACATAATAGCTGAATAATAAAATGCCCCTTCATCTGTACATTTAATTAGCCGCATTCCCCACGATTACAAAGATCAGTGCCCAGGAAGAGAGGAGCTTTTAGGTCTCAGCAGGTTAACTCCACACCAGAGGATTAGACAGGACCCAAACTGTGATGCTTAGTCTTCTCATTTCCAGGATGGTGCTGGCATCCAGGGCTTTTTTCTTGCACTCTGCAGTGAGGTGAATCATTTGTGAGACTGAAAGCTATTAGTTAATCCAAAAAAGCATAATTCCAGGTAGACTTTGACAGATTGCTGAGTTAAAAAAAAGGCAAACCTGAATATGTAATAAATGATAAATTCTTTCTTCCTCCTGCGTTATCAGTGGAGAGTATATTGCTTTGTCATACAACTGCCGCAAAGGCTAATCCTCCACACTCGCAAAATCTTCTTATTCTGACTGCCACAGCCGTGCTGAAGCCAGGGCTTAGGTCCCTAAAAATAGGAGCAGGATTAGTTAGGTTGCAGTCAACTGAAGTAGCTAAAAGGTTTTTAGATGTGGAGTGGGGACAGAAAAAAAATGTTATTCTATAATATCAGCACCCAAAATTGCCATTTTAATCAATTTTAATTAAAGATTTCATATATTCCTGGTGCAAATGCCGCTGGCATGAATGAATGCATACCCCCTTATGAAAATGAATCATCTGATATTGAACCATCCACTTATTTAAACACCTTGCCTCACACAATTCATATCTGTCTCAGAACCTCTTGGCTTTAGCTCATTGATTTCAACTTCACAGCATTCGAGTAAGGGTTTTAAGGAGGATTTAGGCACCTGCAGCCATAATTGCAATCCTGACAATCTCTACTCAGTTATGGCCCTAGTGAGGCCTTTGGGGAATAAAACAAGCTAGAGTGAGCTAAAGTGTAGCCCAAACTAAAGCTTTGCCATCCTTCTGAAGAGAAAATCAGGAACCTGGATCTCAGCTCTATTCAGAGGACAAATAATAAATGGCAAACCAAGCGTACAAGTAAGATGAAAGATTCAATAAGTCAAGAAAGCAGATTAAAAATGCCCAGACAACATCTGTCACCATGTGAAAAGCTAAAAGATGATACTAAACATAACTCTATCTGTAGAATTGAAAGAAACAAATACTAAAACCAATGCAGGTCCAGCACCCCTCTACCATAGGCAGGTCTTTGCAGTTCATATATAAGCATTATTTAGATACAGAAACTGGCCCTGGTCTACTTACTTACTGTGCTTAAGAAGCTTAATTTGGAGGGTTGCTTGTAACAGTCCTAAAACACTAGAACAGGAACCAGTTCCTCAAAAATATAGCAGTCACCATTTTTTCTTCCAAAAGATGCGGGGGAAGAAATTGTTGGACTCAAGAGTCTCACATTAAGAGCTTATCACCTAGGAAGCAACATGGCTGATCCACTTCAGTCTTCATATTCAGGCAGTCTATACCTGAGAATAAAACCTCATTTGTGGGAAGGTAACTGTGGGAGAGGAAGATAATCCTTGGCTCTGGCCCTTCTCTCCCTCTCCAATAACTCACTCCTCTCCATCCAGGCTGTGCCACAGGATGGAAAATAACTAGAGGTTTATTGAATCAGGAGTGGAAAGAAAGGCAATCTAAGAAGGAAAATAATGCTCCAGCATTAATTAGGATGAGGAAATATGGGGTTTTGGTCTCTGATGTTGGAAGAGTTTTGCAGAAACTGCAGTCAAGAATATCACCTTTTCAAGGAAAGGTCTGAATCTGGGGTTCAAATCATGCCTAAAATAATATTTTCCTTACCTTCTTCCCATGATAAACCTTGAATTCAGCTTCCCTCAGTAGGATGTTCCAAGTATGTTTGAACCCATAACTAAAAATGTATCTTTTCTTCTGTGTACCTTAAGGTTTAGGAAAGTTTCTTTTTCCCTGAGAGAGGAGATATTATTCTGAATCAAATCTTCTATTTCCTGGGTGAGTGCCTTGTTCAGGAGGTTTTTACATGACAGATGGGCTTTACCAAATCTGCTCAGCTCTGGAAGCCACTTGAGGACAAAGGTAACCCCCAACCTCTCACCCATGAGAGCAGAGCCTAGTCCTCCTCAAGAGAAACCCCTAATCCTGTCACCATTATGTACAACTAGGAGCTGGGGGCTCCTTAGAAGTGAGATACTCTTGTCCTCAGATGGCCCAGTATCTGTAGTGACTGCAAAGTAGCCTTGCAAGGATGTACTTGCATGCCTATAACCTCCACTCTGGTGGGCAGTCTGCTCATTCCTCCGTTTTCTTCTCTTTATCATTTTGCTTAGATATTTGTTCTTACATAATCACATCAGAAATAGTGACAGAAAATGATATTCCTTTTCCTCTGTCTGAAGGTGATGACACTCTTCCTGAAGACAAAAAATTCTGACTTGCAGTTCTTCTAGATTGAGAGGAGCCTAGACTGAAGACTATCACTTTTTTTATGCATGACAGCTCTTGAAGGAGGAGGGACAGGCTTCAGAGACAGGAATAAGCAGTATTTTTCTGTCTTCATTTCTGTTTGTTTCGCTTAAACACCAATCTGAACTTTATCCAAGGCAAGACTTTGGCTGTAGCCAGTATAAGATGGAGATACTTCTGGCGAGTGAAGAGTTGTTCCGATTTATATTTGTAGGTGTGTTTCTTTTAGGGATATTTTTATGCTTACAAAGAGAGTGAAGGCATGGTGGTCTAAATATAGCCTAGACTTTTATTGTTCTTTACAAATATACTCCATCAGATTGTTGCTAAGCCTGTTGAGGCTTCCCTCCAGCTAGACTGAGTCTGGCCCTTCCACAGCCTTTTTTTCCGCCTTATTTCCCAGGCTTCTTCTTCCTGCCATTTTTGTGCAACTTGATTCTCACCATTCCAGAACAATTGAAGAGACCTCATTCACAGTGACAATTGTCTGGAAAATGTAACCCATGTATTGGCAACCAGGCAGGAATCCTCAATTCAGAGCCCACTTGGCAAAAAGATAAAAATAGCCCCATGCTCTAGTCCAGGTCCAGGAACCCTATACTTGAACACTGATCAAACACATTAACTTCCTGTGCCTGTCATCTCTCAGGAGCACTGCCGATACAGTAAACACATAGGATGATTTGCCAGCCATGAATCTACCATGTCAGTGGAAGAGATACAAGACACTGCTAAAATTAAAAAGCTTTAAATAAGACCTATTTTGTGATTTTAACCCATTCTCACAATGTTTGATCCTTCAGATAGAGATTCCTAAACATTTTTATTGTGCTAATTTCCATAGATAAACAACTATAAATAACTACGGTCAATGTCTAAAGTTTCTGGGAAATTTCTTTCATAATAATAAAGTAACAAACAATGAGATTTCTTAGGAATAAACCTTCGTATTTGGAGTGCATCTGTATATCCACATATTTACAAACATTTTAAGAAGGTAGCAAATGAAGAAAAAATGTATTTATAGTACATTTTAATTGAAGAAATGTCTTCAGTCCAACTAAAATCTTTGTAAGATTAATGAAAATCATTTTTTAATGTTCTTATCATTTTTCTATGATTTTGTCCTTAAAAGTTAGTGTACATTTTGTTGTTCATTTGTTCCATTAATAAATAAAGCTGAAAAAATAAGCCACATTTATTTATTTTACACAAAATATACATGTTTCATCTTCTTCTTATTCCAGCAGCCTCACATTGCTTTCCTGCTGTGTTCACTGGACAGATTATGTTGTCTTGACTACATGCAAAATACTAACTAATGATGATTACAAAAACTTGTGTGATTACAGGAAAAATTACAGATGTTTTTGTTTTCCCCTCTTATCCAAGACATCTTAATTTTGTTTTTATCATTTAATATTGTTCTTGGTTATGCTATCCTAGCTAAATCTTCTGAGATCTGTTGATAGCACAGTGATTTATGACCATGTAAAATGACAAATTGTGGCTTCACATGAAATGGCTGAGTGCCCACAGTTTAATCTTATGAAGTTTTCCACTTCAAAAACCACCTTCTAAAAACGCAATAGCAGATCTTCATTTTCTTCTTGACAAATCACTCAGGCTGGAAACACATCTCCTTCAATATTCTGCATTGGTCATCTAGGGCCTACACTCCAGACCTTTGACAGAGAAATCTCTCCCTACAAATCTGCAAAACCATGGACAGATTTTTTCTTTCTCTCTCTAGGAGTGTTCTTCGCTTATTCACATTTTTACTCATCGCATTTGCTAGTTAGTCATTTTTTACTGTGAGTATTATTCTAGCAAGTACATTAGGGAATCTTATATTGCATAAATAGTAACTCAATTTCAAATGCATACTGCAAGATGTGTAAACTCATATAGAAATGTAAAATCATTTGTGATGAATCCTATATGGTTTACAAACTAGGGGTTTGGATCTATTCAGATGACTTTTTCATCTTATAGATCTGATTGTAGAGCTGCTCTCTACTTACAGTTAAAGACAGCATAAATATCAGTGAAGAGAGGTTATGTCTGTATGTAAGGGCTTTGACAAAAATGGACTCAGATCTGACTTGTGTCCTGGATGGCCTATTCAGTTTTTTAGTATCTTTCTCTGTGTATCTCGCATTGTAAGGAAATAATCTTTCAAAAACTGAGATTTTTTCTAACTTCTCTGATTGGACTATGAAATCTGTGGGGAATGGATTACTTCTGAGAGGTGCTGCTATGTATTTACCATCAAAAATCCTAATTTCCTTATAGTTTCCAGATGCTGTTATAATACAAACAACAATACCATCTAGCTTATAAAGGATCTTCAACCTGCACAATGCTACCCTATTCTGTGTTAATAGCCTGCCAAATAAAGGTTGAAGATTGAAAACAAATGTTTTGATAAATTTTCTAGCTATGTTTGATTATTATTTTTTCCTTCTAAGTGCTTAAAAATATGGTAAATATTTTCTGGCTTTTTTTTTCTCCATGAAATTATTGATAAGAATGGAAATATATATACACACTTATGCATGGTGAACACCACTCTTATGCCATTTCAAATGGAGAGTTAAAAGGTATTATTTCACAAGTTTTTAGTATCTGTGAGAGATTTTAGGCTATATTCTGAATCTCAGGAAAAGAATTCATCCTTGCATTATCACATAACAGAAAGTCATAAGTAGTACAAGTAGTACAAGTAGTTCTCCAAGTACTTGTAATATTCCTCATAAGTTTTTATGTAATTTCCACCTATCAATATCACTACACTTTTTTACAAACTCTACCATCCTTTACAAACTCTACCATCAAAAGTGACTAATTGGTCAATAGATTTAATCTATAGCCAGATTCAGTATCTTCATGTACTAGAAATCATACCATTGCATTTGAGAGAAATCTAGGAGAAATATTCATAGTATAAAGTTTTCTTAAGACAACTATATTTACATCCATTTAATAAGTTAAAATTTTAAAGCACATAAAAATGGGTTTGATCTGATTCAGATTGGTCCTCCTCTGGACCAATAATGACTGTAAAAAGAAAAAAATATCACTAGAAATTCTTCTACATCTCCTGCCTTCAGTATACTAATATCTTACTATATATGTTGATATGAATATAAACATGTTTTCACAATTGCAAACTTAACATGCTTTGGAAAGCAATGCAATTTGATATTTTAGGTTTTGTGGTTTAGATAATCATTTCATGCCTAGCAAGCGTATGCCATTAAGTCCGCAAGATGAAATCTACTGCCTTATGGAGTGAAAGGTGATCTCAGACAGAGTACTTTTTCATAGATAGAGGGAAACTTCTTTGATGTCTGCAACTAAATTGCTAAATCATTAAATCATATATTTTAAGTGACTTATGAATAAAAACAATTAAAGAAAAAATCTTTAAACAAGAAATCTAGCTATACAAAATTTAATAGTATATTTATTTCTTATTCTTTTGCTATGTTCAGAAATTTTCAGTTGTTCTTCCTCTTTAAATATCCACATTTGATTTGAAATACGAAAATATATTTTCAAATCTAAAGTCATGAAACAAAGATAAGGCTTGTGCATTTAGACACTTCTTATAGTGGGGGATGTTATCTACTTCCTCTTTAAGTGAAGTTAACTTTACACAGTCCTCTGAAATGAGTTCTGAAAAATATCAATTTTGCGTTAAACTCATCTAGAAGACTGTTTCTGTACTGAAAAGCATTTTTAGGATATTTCTGTGGATTGGAGGAGATCAGCAGGAAGCAACACAGATGCCAAGTTGCTTCAAGAAGCAAGCTTAGAAAGCTGTAGTGTATAAAAGATCTATTTTGAAAAAGAAAAGTTTTATATGATAAAAGCACAAAGTACTTCAGACTTTTGGAAGAAGTAAGTGCTAAAAATAAGTCAGAAATATCAGCTATATGAATCACTATTTTGTATGTGGTATCCCAAGTATGAGAAACCATAAACTCATTGTGAAATAAGCTGATTATTTATTTCTGGTGAATTTAGTAGTATAGTTCTTTTCCTTCTACTTTTTAATTATAATTCACTGGCAATAATTCAGTTTCCATCAACTATTTAAACTTTCCTTTTGCAAACATCTTATTGCTATTACAAATTCTAGAG
This sequence comes from Nothura maculosa, assembly GCA_032353885.1. Taxonomy (NCBI): domain Eukaryota; kingdom Metazoa; phylum Chordata; class Aves; order Tinamiformes; family Tinamidae; genus Nothura; species Nothura maculosa. The sequence continues at coordinate 3,461,137 of JAUBOD010000502.1, forward strand.
GATAATTATCAATTCTCATCGTTATCCACTTTTTTCCTGATACTTTGATAAAAACTTGAATCTGTTGGACATTTCATAAATAAAACAGCTTAAAATTGTCACCTTTAGCAAATGTTTAACAAGATGAATAATTTCTCTTTTTCCTATAAAATTGTAAAAGCCTCTGGACAGTGTTTTCAGTGACATTAAATTCCTCTGGTGCTCATGTAGGATAAATTTTGTCTACTTCATTCTATATACATTTTTAGAAAACATTTACCAGATCAAAACTTGTGTCTGCTCTTTTATCTTTCCAGAAAACTTCTGGATTTAATTTTTATTTTCATTGATTAGAACTGTGAAATTCAACAAACAATGTCTGAAAAAAAAGGCTGCTGAATATCAGATCATCTTATAAAGTAACTTAGAAGAGATCCTATTCATGGCTTCTCTGTTACTGCCATCTCCAGACAACTAGTTCAACTCTTTGTAACCTTATATAGTGCCTGACAATGTATTTTAGAGTGACTAAACTATTTGTATATCCTTTTCTTTTGAAACTATCCTATTCCTATCCTCAGCCCCTTATCCTGAGCCAGGAATAGACTTTGGGATTCATCACTATTCCAAATGCTGATGAGTATACAGTTGCATAACTCACTGCGGAAGGGTTAGTCAAATCTTTCTCCAGGGGCTGAACTATGGAAGGGTGTACTGCAGTTAGTTTCATACGGTTCAACAGACCTTACTGTCAAAACTGCTCCGGTGCACAACCAGACCATAGAAGCTCAGTTTGTTTTGTGGGTGGTTCTTTCCGCTTCTCTCAGTCTTTGCACATTAAGAGGTCTTGCTCTGTCCCCATGATCCTAACCTCAAACTTAATCTAAACATTCAAGGGCAACACGCTGCTAGAGCTGGCTGAGGGTGGCACTTTCACTGCATATTCAGTTTTCTACAGAAATGTGTAATTCTGTCAAATCTTTTGACCCAAATGAGGCAGCCAAGAAGATTGCTTGATTGACACACCCTTCTTTTTTCTTGTCTACTTTTCAGACTGCCTCAGCTGGATGCCAGGGACTTCCATGCTCTGGGCTCCCTGCCAATTACCTCCTCAGATTACCCAGCTGATCTCTTCCTGCAGCAGTCACACCTCCTAGGCTTCCAACTTCCCACTCCCCATATGCCTCCAAAAGGCAGCTGACCCTCTGGGCTCTCTGTTCTTCCAACCATCTGCTGTCAGCATCTCCCCAGACTTCTCAACCAGCCAGTCCCCCATGACACCCCCATGTTCTCTCAGCACAGGCCGAGGTAACACAGATTGCCTGACCAAATGAGGTATCCACCCTGGTAAGTAAGACTGAGACTGCCTTTAGTGGCTCCTAAATTAAACTGTTGGAGACTTTCCTTGAAAATTTTAACTGAAACAGATTATCTTCTGTTCTGTTCTGAAATAGAACATCTTCTGGGATTCAAAATGAGCTGAGAAGTTTGCATTTAAGATATATTCTGTTTCTGACCAGTTATATATTAGTCTCTACTGCTAATGTGGAGGGAAGATTGGTTAGGTGATTCATACCAGGAGAATAAGTCTTTAAAGAACATTTTGTACTGAAAGGAATTAGGATAACCTTTAATTTATAGTATGAATCACCAAAAGACATATTTCACAGTTAATGCATCATTCTTTTACTGTGTGATCCACTGGACTGGAGGTGTGTCTTGTGCCTGCCCGCGTCAGTAGTTCTACATATACAACAATATTCTGTGATTGCAGTCCTCATGCAGGACACACAGATCTGGGATCAACCTCCTCCTCTTGTCTCAGAGGATCTGAGTTATGACAGCCACAGTGGAGGAGTTTGTCCTTACTGCTGGTTGTAGGATACCCATGAGAGTGAGAAGCAGAATTGTGCATCTCCAGTCCCAAGACTGCTCTGCTTTGCATGGCACATTTAAATGTATGAAGGGTCAAGGATCTACCTAAGCATACGCATTCATCTGACCACTTGTGGCATTCAACATGATAAAAGAAAACTGTGATTAAAAATCATTACTGGCTACATTCCCCAAAGTCTGAGGCTCTTACAGGCTTTGAAAACATCCAAGATTTTTAAACTGCTCCAAAGGTGGCAGCTTTAAAAAAAGAAAAGGATGTGAAGATCACAAATTCACAAGCTGACCCCTAAAACTGAGATTTAGTGGAGATTTCACTGCCTTGTGGATCTAACCCTGAGCAAACAATGAGAAGCACACCTGTTCCAACACTTTCTCTTAGCAGTATCCAGTTTCCAGAAGTCCTTGAAAGCCGCTGGAGTGTTTTGAGAAGCAAGTGATGACATGAATTCTTAGGAAGTCCCTTCCAACTGACAGGTTATGTCATTACTGACTTTGTACAGTCGTGGCTTGTGTAGTCACACTAGCCTTGTACACAAGGGACCTCTATTTCAGTGTACATAAGAGGTATCTCATTTTACCTAAACAGTCTGGGAATGGAACATCCTTTTTCTATATTTGCTTAGCACGTTTCAAACTCTAAATATGCAGTAATATTTCTTTTCAATTACATTTTCCTCTTCCTGGGATAAGTCTCTGTTAAACAGTAGGAACCCATTCTGTCCCTTGCTCTTCGGTCCATGCTCAAGTGCGCCAGCATTACACCTCACTTTGCACTCCTAGCATTGTCTTTGAACTGTCATACAAGTGACATCACC
>JAUBOD010000502.1:3463926-3520107 GCA_032353885.1 Nothura maculosa
TGCTCAAGTGCGCCAGCATTACACCTCACTTTGCACTCCTAGCATTGTCTTTGAACTGTCATACAAGTGACATCACCAGACAACTCATTGTTTTTTAATTTTAAATTCTTTCTAACAGAGATAAAATGTGACAGGCAAAGTAGTTAATTAAAAATATCATTACTTCTTTAGGTGTAATCTGTGTAAGGCCACCTCCAAAAAAGCAAAAGGCAAAAGTTGACTAGACATTGTGATTTATAAAGGCATGAGATGCTATAGGCTAGGTTTGGGGCACTCAGTCTTGTATTCATAAGTCCTGTAGCTCTTGTCTAGCAGCTGTACCATGTTCTTCAATGTGTTACATGAAACTTGGGAAAAAAAAAGAAAGACAAATTTGAAGAGTTTTCCACAATGTGAGGCTGTAAGAATTTCATTCATTGAAGGATCCAGGGAGAAAAGGGAAAAATTTCCAGTGTCACTGTTACCAAACAGTACTGTCCCTATCAAATTCAGCTTCTAATACTATTGTTTCAACACTGTTCTGAGGCTGTTTAAATTTTTTTTTATTTTATTTATTTGTTCTCAAAACAACTAAGAAGCTAAGCTTAAACATGCCCAAAATTTTGCCATCTCATCACAATCTGGTCACAGTGTTTCCTACTCTCGCAGTTCAAAGTGAGACAAACTCTACAATTATCTAAACTGTGGCAAACTAACTGACAATTTTATGTGTTTCTCCTCACTCATCACAGTAGCCAGAACAATTATACTGCAGTGATAGCTGTTCTCTACAAGCCTTTGGGAAGTCATTCTTCAGATACAGTAAGTTATAAATGGCCAAAATGTAAATGAAATTGTCTTTTTGTTGCCAACATTCCAACTTAAAGAGGTTTAATAGCACTAAGGGTTACCTACTACTATCCATAATTTTAGCCCAAAGACTAGCACTACCAGCATAGTGCTTGATCTAAATTTTCTCTGATTCTTGGCACAAACCGTTTAGCTAGCCCTTTAGGGCTTCAGACAAAGCCTTGTGGGTTCTGTTCCTGTGGATATATGCTATACTCCTTGCAGAACAGCTGCACATCTACTTCAAAATTGTTTCAATGGCTCTTATTTGCATCAGTTCAGCTATGGCAATAGTGAGCAAACTTGAGGTCATGCAGGAGTCTGGAAGAGCTGGAGGGAAAAGAAAACACTATGAGTAAACTACTAGAATATGATTAACATCTAAGTTTGACACATCTTTGGAAATGGTATATTTAGCTGGTACTTGAAAGAGGTGAAAATATACCTACACGGTTTGGGAGGTGCCCTTGGCATGGTTTGTGCCATTGGCACAAATCTGTATAGTATCTTGGACTGTGGTACACTCAGGGAGATATCAAAAGGCACATTTCTTAACAAGTCTACAAAAGAAGGGAAAATAACCAGGCAAGGATAGTCCCATCAGAAATTTGAAAAATCTTAAGATAATAATCAAATGCGTCAGTCTGAAGAGTCTTAAATTATATTCCCTGGTTCTGCTCCCACTCCTCTTCTCCATGCTCCCTATTCCTTGATGACTTCAGAGCCCTGTAGTCTACCTCCCTCTCTTTCTTCTTCCCTATGCCCAGTATCCCATTGAGTCACTGTAGTTAGCAACAATACCTGTATTTATATGAGAAACATGATTCTTTAGCAGTTTCATGGATTTCTAGAATACTGTTGAAGGCAGCAGGGGAAGGAATGGCATTTATTCACTAAAGTCTTTGCAGAGTACATAGATACTTTTCTGAAGCCTTGCAGCTTGTAAAAGTCACTTTGCACTTTCACAGTTACAAAGGTCACTTGCTGGCTGATAGTCCTTGCTTCAGAGATAAGAATCCTAATGATGCTCAGGAAGAATTGTTTCAATACAGGCTCCATAACCTAATTTCCGCCCCCCACACACATATTTTTTTTCAAACATCAGAACAGAAAACAGACAAAAACTGCCCATGGCAATGTTGAACATGTGAAATAATAGTACCAGTAATTACTCCCATTAGTATAAGTACTGAAAACTGGACTTTCTGGAAGCATAAGGAAAACTCTAATTATAGTTGCCCCAACAGACAATCTCTAAGAATGCAAGAGAATATTATAAATACAAAAAAACCTAATATATAACATGTCCCATCTGAATACATTCTTCACCACAAAACCTGAATATTAAAATTATATTCCCAATAGCTCTGGAATAGGTAGACTGTATTTTATGGAGTACTAATCACATAAATACTTTAATTTCTGTAAAGAAAAAATTAACCTGTATAGATCAGAGAAGGAAAGGATAACATAGCTAGCTGGCATCTTGCATTTGATTCTCTGAGCGTAGGGGAGACATTGAAGCAAGCTAAAGCCTGATGAAAGTTAATTAGTAAAGTTCTAAATCTGGCTAAAGCAAATACTTATTTTGGATCTGGGTTAATAAGAGTGGGAGCACACAAATGTGCTCTCGAATGTAAAGTGATCCTTTATGAATATCACATAATGACATTTCATTTATGTATATCATATAATGACTTTTTTTTTCTTGTAAGCTTGTGAAATATTTTAAGTAATTAAAATGGTTGTAGTATACACAACCTTTTTTACACTGCAGGTCAGTCAGTATTGTTAATCTCTTCCTGGTTCTCGGGCCCTGGCGGCTATCTCCCTGCTCCAGTAGCAGATGCTGAAGCTTGCTTGTGCCCAGATCTATAATCTGTGCGCAGTTTTCAGCTCAGACCTATCTTCCTCTGAGCAAAAAGTTCACATTTACATCTTATTTGTGGATCAGTGGCCAATCATATAAGAATTGTCAGATTCTTTGTCCAATCACCCACAGATATCTCCCCTCCACATATTCACAATTTCAGGTCTTAGATACTATTACTATCTTCTCTTTAGTCTTTCAGTCTGTTTAGTCATTTTACATAATTCTCTGAGGCTCCTGCTTTAAATACGTCACCTATTTTTCTTCATCCCCCTCTTTTGCTCAACTGGAGAACATCACGTACTGATCTTTGCTTCTAGTGTCCTGTGCAGTCTATCCTACCTCACTCATAGCCTTTTTTTCATTATCAAGACAGCATCTTTTGCCTTCACTCATCCCAGCTTCTAGCTTCTTAGGAGATAACACTGAGAACCATCTGTTGCATATAGTGCTTACTCAGCAATAATCCCATATGACATCTTCTGAGTGTGCAAGGGAACAGGGCAAAAGAGAAATAAAGCATGAGTAAGACAAAACAAAGAAAAGCACTTACAATTCCTTGTGTTTTACAATAGAATTTTTTATGATGCTTTATGCTATAATTTTTTTTAATGAACATAATTGCTTTTTACCTATTTTGGAGCAACAAAAATGAGGAAGTTGTCAGTTATAGCTTTGCTGACTTTACCTCTGCAAGAGCCTTCTGATGGCTTTCCAGTAATTGTCCCATAAGATGGAGTGATACATAGGATCCTTTATTAGAGTCTGCACAAAGGTTCACCTTAGAAATACAGTAATATTCGCTATCTTGCACTAATTAGTAAATTTAGCCAACAAGTGTTAAAGAGAATTCAAATGCATTTAATGCTTTCAAAATGTAGAAAAATAGTATTTATGTAAAGATGTATGTCAATCTACAAAACATATTGTGTTGCTTTGCATAGTCAGTATACACTTGATTTTAAGGACCCACTCCAAGTTGTTTATGAACCTGGCTAATCCTTTTATGAATAAATAATCACACTCTTCACTTTCCTTTTTGCACTTTTCCTTCTCTGAGTTGAGCTTATTGAAATGCTGAGCTAGGCTCCCAAAAGAAGTGAATCAACACTGCTTTACTTATTTTTGCAAGATATGGGGCAAGATTTTTAATTTTATCCCATTAGAGGATAAAATGTATATCAACACTTCTGCTTAGTCCTTCATATAATACAATATTGAGAGCTTCTGCATTTCATCCTCATTTGATCACCATGAGATATTATAATCACATAAATGTCAATTATCTGTACAAACGGAAAGATACCTGTTTACACTGAGCACATCCAGCTATTACTGAAATACTTCCTAGGCCTGGATTTTTCCCTCTGAACCAGATGCAATTCCTTTTTAGTGGTTTAATTGCTTCCTTTCCTTTTAATTACTTTGAGGATTAACTGCAGGCAAGTGTATTCCAATAATAGGCTAATCTAAAAAGAACAGGAAGCTTTCCCTGTGATCCAGGGAATTCACCACTTCCAACTGCGGCTGAGCTATATAAATATCAAGTTTCCTTTTGCCTCAGGCTTTATGTGTCACCTTGTCTCTTTGAGTGTAAGGAAATATCATAGGATAATACATTTATGTTTATATTTGTATGTGGAACTCCTGGCAGGAAATGCTTTTTTCCAGCCTTATCATAAGATACAAATATTTCAGGCCTAATTATTATTAATAATTAATAATAATTATTCACTATATTTATAATAGTTTCCATCAATACATTTCTACCAAACAAAAGGTAATATGGAAAAACTGGGTATTTTTCTCCTCTTTGTTTATAGCAGTATTTGGGCAAAAATCCTTTTCCCGGCATAATATGCATAGCAAAAAGCTGCTGATCCAATCTGCATTTCATTGGAGTTACTTTGCTGGAAAGCTGGGGCTGAGCTTATTGCTGTCTATATATAAAAACGACACATCACAGCAATATTTCTTCTCTGAGGTGAAGGCCAAGTAATGTTTTGGGACGTTGCTCAGATTGCATTGCTGATTATTGCCTTCTGCTTCAGGGACCAGGAGGTTAAAAGAACTTTCTATCAACTCTAGCTTGCTGAGAATTCCATCATAAGTATTTTTAGGTCCAAATTTCCACAAAACCATCAACTTTTCTACTTCCTCCTCAGCAAATAGAAACATATTTTACAATGGACTAGTGTACTGTGACCATGAGTTTCATAATTTTGACTGGTTCCTAGGCCAGTTCCCCCACAAAACCTGACTTTAATATATCTAAGTTGCACAGTACCACAGCACACTGAGCAGTGGAAGCTTGTGGCATCCAGGTGGGGGAAAGGGACCAAGAAATACCAGATAAGATCCAAACAGCATGGCAGGATTTTGCAGCTAGAAGAGGCACTCCAGCTCTTTCCTTTCCATATAGCAGAATGTTCTTTAGTTTATGTTCTAAAAAAGGTAAATTGAAAGAGCTAAGTAAATAAAACCATAACAAATTATCTAGGCTCAAGGTAGTTTATTTTTCAGATGATGCTTGGGATATATTTTAGTCGAGAGCACTTTTCTTCCAAAAGTAGTTGTACATGGAGCATTTTTTCTCTCACTCAGATTCTAAGAACATTCCTGTTTATAAATGAAAGGCTTATGACTCATTAAATAATAGACATTAAGTGAACAATGCATGAAACACTTTTTTTTCCCCTTTCTTTCCTTTCTGTATTTGGAACTCCATCAAAGGAATATGCGCTCCAGTTTGTTCATATTGGTAGAAAAGCCTCTATCATAAATTCAGGAAAGTTGGTAATGAGTCACTAGATGTTTCCATTTAATCAAAATTAATCATTCTTGAGGTGATTTTTGCTGTCTTCTTTAATCACAGATCTTGTTTCTACATTTACATTTCCACTGCTTTTGGTATTTCGAAGGAGGCTTCTCATCTTTCCCAGCAGTGGTGCCACATATTTATAGAGATGTGCTTGAAGTACATACATGGCAGGTACAGATGTGCATGGGGAATAGGGAGGATTATCACTAGCATCTGTGTCTGTGCTAGCAGATAAATGCAAGCTATTGATGTAAGAAGATGAGCTGGTGTCAGGAGAAAAAGACTTTGCCTGGTTTGCTGAGGAGATTGTTCTTCTGCAATTCATCTTAAGGAGGTCATTTGTCTGCCAGTCTCACCTAAAAATGTGTGAATCCAGACCAGCTTCTTCCAGATTTGCCGAGGTACCTTGTATCCACAAGAGTGGATACATTCACAGCCAGGATATACATACAGCCCACGGACCAGCATCCCCGTGCTACAAATCCTTATTTGGCATCAGCCTGAAGAAGGACTGATCATTTCATGTCAAGTGTAGGTCTGGCCTAGCCAGAGTGGATATCATCTCATGGGCAACCTCCAAACTAAGCAAATGTACATAGGGAATATAGGAAAGAGCTAAGAGCTTTAGAAGAAAAAGAGAGAGACCTGAGGTTAATAACCACACAGGAACAGAAGTAGCATATTAGGTGTATTTTGAGGATATAAACTACTCATATAAAGAATTCTGGGGAAACTTACAGTTATTGCGGTTCCAGGGACAATGTAGTCCAATCATAATACAGTGAAGCCCTACTCATTTGACTTGAATTGCGTCTATAAGTAAGTCGACTCATATCCTATAAGTTTCAAGATACAAAAAAAAGAAAAAAAAAAAAAAGATATTACACTGAGGGAAAGACGGCAGCATGTTTTTACCCCTCTATTAGACACATGAAAGCCCAAAAGTCCCAGTGCCTTATTGGGATCTTGCAAACTCTCCTTTTCAGTCAAGACAATCTCTCAGATGAAGCAGGACTTAGGCTTGCACTGTAGCCTGAGTATTTGTGTGGTTGCAAAAGCCATCAACTACAGGACACAAGCCCAGAGCTTCCTTAGACTTCAAGTTCTTTCCTCATGGAAGAAGATCGCTATATAGAGATACTGCAGTCATATAAAGCTGAGTAGGATTTTAACATCCATTACACAGGCAGAGCTGTAAATCAGAGAAATATCTCTAATATCATCAGAATGACTTATATGCTTTCCAGTCTAGGTAAGATAAGATTCTTATTCACAGTACATAGTACAAGATACTTACAATAGTCTGTAGATATTCATTTTCCTTGCAGCTACATAGAGGTGTAAACATTGTTATCAAGAGTTAATTGCTATATATATGTTTTTAAATATGCTTGTTCTTTATGATGGTGCATAATCAATTAGAATAAATATTTTAAATTGTAGGGCATATATAGCAGTTTGCACCACTGTGAATGGCTATACTTACAGAAGAACACTTCTGAAAAAAACTCAAGAACTAGAAGTGATGGGCAGCTGCCGTTATTAAGGTAAATTATAAAGTCCAACTTCAGTACTATTTCATTAGGTAAGCAAAGGCAGAATTTCTAAGAGAAAGTGTGAAGTCTTCCTGCAGAGATACATTAATGTCCAATACTAAGTTTATGCACAAGAAAAATGCAGAACGAAAGAATGAATAGATTTAGAGTAATGTATATTAGAAAAAAAAAATCCTAGTTTTACTCATTCTGTAGTGGCCTCCCAGGAGACTCAGAAACACAAACACATCCAGACCCTCTGCTTTGATCAGTATTACTTGTCAATAACAATGAAAATGCCAAAGATATTTGTCACTTCTGTTTTATACATGACTGATCTTTCTTTAAAAACATCAGGGGTAGTCTCTCATTTCCCCAAACTGTATGTTCTATTGCCCAATTAGCCCTAAGTTCAGAAACCAATACTAATCTTTCTTGTGTCCCATTCATGGTGAATACAGACCACAGACTGTTTTTTCCCTTTTTCAACAATAGGATTTGCTGAAGACTCAGCCATTTGCTGTTGGCTTTCTTGCTATCAACTTCCTTCTCTAACTTTCTGATTGGAGGTCTAATAGCATTGATTTTTTCAATCTTATATTTTCTACAGCTCCTGGTCATGGTGTGCATTTTGTAGGCTATACATCTGTTTGTACATCAGTAGCAGAGTATTTGTCTTTTCAGAAGAAAGTAATACTGCTATGTCACGGCCAGTCTGTGATCAATTATAATCTTGAGATCTTTTTGAAGAACTAATCTGTTTCCCATTCTGAATTTGTATCATTGATTTTTGCTGTAGTAGTTGCCCTTTTCTCTGCCAAGTTACATTCTATCTTTCCAGCGCATTTCTTCAGATTTTTTAAACACTATTCTTGAACACCTTTGGGGTCCTTCCTAGCACTGTCAAAGGAAAAAAAAAAAAAGAATATTCTGACTACTATAATATGTTTCAATAATAAAAAAAATGAGCAGAACCTGATTCAAGGCAGACCTCCCACAGCACACTTGTAATTAGATATTATTAACTACTCTATGGTGTGCTCATCTAATCACTGTTGTGCCCACAGAATAATCCAGGCTATGTTTTCCTGGCTTGGATATGAGAATATCAAGTGTCAAGAACTTCACTTGAGTACAAGTTGAACAAGCTTTTTTGCTTCTCATCCTCAGATCTTATCGAGACCTGTTCCCAAGTCATCAAATGACTGAGATTTGTCTGCTCTGATTTGATCTTGATAAATCTATGTTGGCTGATGTTTCTCTCCCTGTTGTTTTCCTGATACTTCATATTGTTACAAATTTATCTTGTGAATTGAAGTTAAATTGCCTGATATATTATTATTTCCTGCTTTTTTTAAAAAAAATTTTCCCTTCTTATGAACAAGGATCAGCTATGCCCTTTTCAGTAGAAGCTCCGGCAGACACATTTTGATGCCTTTACTGGTAAAGAAATATGCATTTAGCAGTAATACTGTCTCTATCACACCAGTACTAAAACTGTGATAATTTTAAAGCATTTGATTCCTTTGAATAGGGAGGATTTATAACTTTCTCACTTTGTTTCAGCTACACTTTAAAAGATTCATTAAAAAAAATTTACAGATAGAGACATTTAAGATTTGGAGGTCACAGTTCATGTCCCTTCTGGAGTCATAATTTTGTTTGTTTTCTTAGATTATGATATGTCTGAAAAGTGCCTTAATCAGGGAATATTTTCGAAAAACATTTGAGGGATGTCATGTACCCAAGATTTTGATGAGATTCAATGAAGACTTAAACCCTAGATTTCCAATATATACCTTCACAAAAGCCACTGCAGCTGAGGATCCTACAGACTGTTTTGCAGAGCAAGTTAGTTGCCTGAGTTCCCGGAACTGCACAGACTCTCTTTCCAGGCAACACAGACAGACACTTTCTTCCTAAAAGGGCTATGAAACAGATGAGATGAAGCATCCCCCAGATGTCCCTCTCACTCTCCTTCAACTGAAGAGCGAGCATACGTAAGCTGTGCAGACGGTGCGTGCTGACTGTGGTCGGGAGATGTCTAGGAAAGCAGGTGATGCCTCCCACTCTGGGAGCAGGCGGCTCTTTACTGGAGTTGCTGTTGTTATGCTACCACAAGGAAGTGCAGGAATTTTTAAAACATACAGGCATCACTACTTGATAAGCCAGAAGTTGAGTGAATAGGCCAGTAAAATGAACTACTTTCTTGCTCCCTTATGGCAGCCTCACTTGTCTGAGTTGAGGCACACTGATATATGTACTTTTGCTGCTGATGATGTGTCTGTTCTGTATCTAAATAAAGGATTGGGGTTGTCATGACAGTTTACTGGGAAGATTGAGATAGTTCTGCCCAATTTCTTCATCAATGCAGAGGGTGTATTCCAGAAAAAGAGAATTTAAGAAAGTGTTTACATGTATTTATCATGCACACAGAATAAATAGAGCTATCCAGCTTGCAAGGAGTCTCAGAAGGTCTCTAGTCCAACTTTCTGCTCCAAGTAGGATCAGCCTTGAGGTATACAGGTAGCTAAAAAAGGTGAAGGCTTAAAACAGAAAGACACAAAGCAAGACATAATCTTTAATGTTTCTGGAGATGAATCAATGCCCAGGAAATTTTGCTTAAGAAGTAACCCTATTCAGAGTCAGATAATTCTAAATTGCCTTTTGAAAAATATTCATAAAGATAGGTAAAACACAAACAAAAATATTCATATAATTCACACGCAAAGAATGTCTCTGGAAGAATCTGAAATTTGCGTATACAGCTAGATGCATCTTTATTAGAGAGGAATTTTTTAAATTCGATATGCTTCTTTAATTAGGTTAATTATTTGAGAAATTAAAAAGACTTGTTAAGGTATGTTTGAAAGGATACTGTCATCATTTTGTTTTGAAATTTAATTTTTAAAATGTCTCCTTTTTCTCTAATTTTTCATGTTAAACAGCAAAATAACTTGAAAACCAAACAGCATATCATTTTCAGTTGTCAGACATATTTCAGACAGATGCAAATTAAAAATTAATTATGCTTGATTGTACTACTTTATTTCTTTTTTCTCTTGTCTCTTTTCTTTTTTCTTTTTTCTTTTTTTCTTTTCTCTTTTCTTTTTTTTCTTTTTTTCTCTTTTCTCTTTTGTTTTTTTCCTTTTTTTTTTCTTTTTTCTCTTTTCTTTCTTCCTTTTTTCTTTTTGCCCAGTATATTGATTTGACCTGAGCTAAGGGAGAGTTGGGAGGGAGGCTCAAGCATGAACCGGAACTGCATTGATCAGTTATACCAGCTAGTGGCATTAGCCCCAGTTGTATACAGCAGTGCAGCTAGCCTGAGACTAGATCAACAGAGACTAAGTACTGCACATTTACTTAGTGCAGTAAATAAATTAGGGACCCCAGACTGAATTACGTCAACTCACCATCACATTTGATTTCACACTTCAACTGGTGGTTGACATCCCATTCCTGCATTTAGCATTTTGCAGCAATAAAATATCTAATTAAAAATAAAGAGAGAAAAGCTTTCTTCAGCAGAACTCCCTGTCTCTTTATGGTAGAAATTCCCTGCTCACATATGGTAATGACACTAATCAAAATGATTTCTCTGCGAGGAATCAGCTGGACACATCCTAAGCTCTTACAGTCTCATTCTGATATTGAAAATCACCCATGCATTAAATAAGACCATTAAAGTAAATGCAGCTATGTCTGTATCATCAGTCCAGTTGTCAGTTTTGTGTGTGCAAGACTGCAGCAAACTGTTTTAAAATAATTATATTATATACATACACATAACATACAACATATGACATATATGTGTATAGACGAACTTTTGACATATCAGATGCATCACTGAACTAAAACAGCTGAGAGAACATCTTGATGCTAAAAGGTTTAGCGTGGCACTGCTTAACTGAGTCAGGCCGGATAAAAGTGACACTTGTCAGTGGTACAAAACAAACTCTGCCTTATAAGGTCAAAGAGTTAATTAGTTAATACAAGGAAAAATCTGTTACATAGGAAACGTTGGATGAATTTTTTTTCACTGATGTGAGTGTAAGTTTAGCATCGCCGAGTTACACTCATTCTAGATTTAGATTGGCTTAAATAAGAATGGAATTTGCTTTGTTACTATTAATAGTACAGCAGATCTCGACGTGATAGCATTCTGTTTAGTCTAGAAAAACAAAATTACTAATGCAGCAGTCATCCTGAGTGACAGAAAACAAAACAAAGGAATCTCTCTTTCTTTTATCTTGTCCATTGAAATAAGATGGGAAAGTATCATAACTTTGGTTTGATGATACAAATGCATTAGAAATGCAGATCATGATTACTCTGACTAAAGGGAAGTCAAATGTTAGTTTAATTCCATAAATTTCTGAGGATTTTTTTTCTTTTTTCTTCAATTGCATAATCTGGATAATATGTCAGATTTGGACAAAAAGAAGCAAAAAAATGCTTTGGGTCTACAGAATTTTGATAATAGTTTTTTTACATTTCTAAAGCAATGTTTGTTGTTTTCAGTCAAGGGAGGAAGGGAAAGAGATAAAATTTTGCTAAGGAAACAGATAATTTCTTTCTAAGATTCCATTTTTTCTGTTTGGTTCAGCATGAATGACATGAAGGGACGTCCCCATCCTCAGAGTAAGAGATATGCAGCCTCCAAGCACAAAAGGGAAACACCATATCCCATATTTTCGTTGCTGTTAGGACAGTTCCAAAATTGTTTCATCCACTGGACTTCATCCAAGATGCCGCTGCAGGTGACTAATTTTATAAATAGCTACAAACTGAGTGACTCTATAATTTGCACCAATTGGGCCTCTTTGGCTCAAAATGAAACAGATTGTACTGTGCTCCATGAAGATTAAATAGGGCAGCTATTATGTCATCCAAATAATTGATTTCCTGAACAGTAGAAAAAAAATCCATAGAAATCAAATCAGTAGGATAGTGTATCAGCTGAGATATATTCTATCTGCAGTCTGAAAAGGAGGACAACTTAAGGTAGGTTTGAGTAATTTAAAAATTTGCAAAGTCCACAGCATTTTGTCATTAATTATTCATTATTAATGAAATTCGTATTTAATTCTTTATTTAATGAAATTCTCCACCAGCATCTAATTTGAAGCACCAGCTATACAGAGTAGTCAGAAGCTTGACAGTAAAACAGCTCTATCAAAGATTGGAAGCAGCTTTCCACTTTTGAGGTAACAGGGAAATCCATTATTTTCACATTCTAATTACATCCCATCACTGTGAACCTTCAGCATGCCTTTTGTTGTTGACAGAGTCAAGATATAGTTCCTTGGAAGTGGATGCTCCCCACAGTTCCAGAAATAACTTAGTGTCACTTCAGATGACTATATGTTCCTGTCACGAAAAAGAGCAGGTCAGTCACATTGGGCAGGTGTCAGGGTAGCAGAGCAGAGCCCCACCACAGCGCCCTTCCTATTCTTCAAGATCTGGGTAAATGGCCTAAGAAAGTTTTAAGGTGACTTTTTTTGATGCGAAGTCTGTAGTGGCTTAAGGATCTGGAAGACTAAATTTCCAGAGAGGTAAAAATATTAGAAAAAAAAAAAGCTTTATGGTTAAGAAACCTAAATCTAATAACAAAGAGTAAAAACACGCAAGAAGTTAAGAAAACAAGTTTTTTTCAATTATTATTTTTTAGATCTTCTTCCTCTCCTTGTTATCATAAATCTGCACAGAGGTTAGATTTAATGTGATAGGACAAATAGGCAGAATAATGTTAATATAAAGGATGAAATAAATACTGCAAAAAAGATGATATCTTGAAGCGCTGTGCTAGATTTCAACCATATGTCTTCCTGTCACAAATCTATAACTGCTGTATTTTATTACAGTATTTTTAACACTACTATTCACATGTGAAGTTGAATTTGTCCTTAAAAACTTACTTAACAAAAGCCAAATTTAAGAATTTTTCCATTTAATGTTATGTCTAACATGTTTTGGAGGGTCTGTTAAGTTAATAATCTAATCATGCCAACTTCAGCTGAACTCTAGAAGAGGATGAGAACTAAAAATAAGGGGAAAAATCCCTAGAAATGGTAAAAAGCTGTTGAACATATTCTGGAGTAATGTATCTTGCTTCTTATGTGACATCTGAGTTTATGTGCATGCTGTTGAGAAAACTATAGTTCATATCTTTAGACCTCCTCTGAAGCCAGGATTGCACACTGAGTGAATGGGAAAGTGGAAAAGATAACCAAAATTATGCTTTATGGGTAACAGTATATCTGCTTTATCGGCATAACATTTGGATGGATCACCAAGCTCTAATATACAACACAGACTGCATTCGGGTTACAAAAAGAAAGGCATTCAAGTGGAAGGGGGATGTATATGGCTTCATGTGCTGGAGGACAAAAAGTGTGTAAAGTTGCATTAGCTCTGCAAATCCCATGAGCCCAGAAATTAGTTCTTAAGTTTTGTAACACTTTAAATTTCAGAGGCTCTATCTGCCTCAAACATTACTAGTAATTCAACAAGTAAATATCATTTTAAGAAATACATTGCAGCACTGATAAAACTGTTAATCCTATTTTATTTTCACATATCTTCATGAATATATCAACTTCTGCTATAGATGCTTTCTCTGACAGATACATATATTTCTCCACTCAGAGCTTTTTTTTCTGCTAAAGGTGGCATAATTTAAATTACTGTTAATTCCCTAGGCAAAGAGCATTTTATCTACAGAACATAGGCATGTGTATCCACATGAAGTCATCAGTACTTGTAACTTGTTCTGTGGTTTTAGAAATGACCAATATTCCTAAAATAATAACTAATTTTTGCAAGACCAATCTCTCAGATTATACTAACTAAGAAAAAAATGTACTGAAGAACTATTACAAAATACCAGTGCTGGTGAGCCTTTGGCATTTGAAGTCAGCTCAGAAATTGTACCTTTCCCTGTGATTCATTTGCTTTGTGAACCAGTTTTCACCATCAAAATCAAAGGTATCACACTTTGTACAACAGCTATTGTAGATGCATATACTTTTTAAATTTAGCATCATGATTATATCTTGGGTTCTAAAATTTATTTTTCATTATTCCATTATAAGAATTTACTGTCTCACATAACACCATGGAAATTGAAGTTTTTGAAATAAAAAGCAAACATCTTTCTAAGTTTTAAGCAACAAGCATATATTTACTTAACTTTTCATGCAGAAAGCTGCATATTTAGGCTGTAAAATCTTTGCAATGGAAATACAGATTCAGAAAAATACATGCTGCTGCAGTTTAGTATTTGGGGCTATTCTTTTGGGGAAATATTCTATTGTTAGAGAAGTTGTTTGTTTTTTTAAATGTACACTGTAAAACCTAAGGTCTACAATGACATTGCTATGCCAGCAAACAATTAGTAGCACTGTGTTTGCCAGTTCTAAGTATATCATCTAGGTTATTTTAATTCATTTGTTGATATTTCCTAAAAGTTACAGATTATCAAGTCAATACATGCAGACACATACGCAGAACATAAGACTGTCTGACACTTAAATTTCTGACATTTTGATAAACACAGATGAAGTAAAGACGGATTAAAGCCAAATCTAAGCATAAATATATAAGGAATGAATGTTACTTGCTGAGGATTGGCATTTTCCTCCCTAACGCAGATTTGTTAAAGCTCATTATCACTGTATCTAAGCATCAAGGGCCAGAAAGGAATTTAGCTTGTGCAATAGCTTGTAGGTCTGATACAACAGTAAACGATATGTCATTCTAGTGATGGCTTTCACTGATGACTTCCAAAAATACCAAAAAAGGGATTGTTTTTTCTGGAGTACTTAAACACGATAAAGGAGGAAATATTTCATTCTTAGGTGAGTTTATTATGTTGTGTTTAACAAAAAAAAAAACAAACCCCAAAATTCTAAGTAGCCTAATACTGGAAAGCGCATGGGCCTGAAAAAAAATCTGGGAACAGAATATCATAAACCAGGGGTATACACTCAAGTAGAGAGGATGACACCACTTTCCAATCATTTTTCTTGTGTTACAGTCTCCATATGGTTCACTCCAACAGTCTAAGAGTACCATGCATCAACGTTACAGTAGAAAGGTAGAGTATCCAGAGTGGTAAAATGGAGAAGAATCCTGACCACTTATTTGGGCCTCATTGGTTACCTTAGCGAATAAAATGACTCTAGCATCCTGCATGGCGTAGTGAGGTTGAACCAGCCATGGTTCATGAGCTGCTCCAGGGGCACCTGTACTCATGAGGTACATGAATACATAGGATGCTTAGAATCCATAGGATTCAAAGCGTCTAACAAATTAGCTTTGATCACCAGAACAAATCACGGATACCTATAGGTAGTGATCAAAATGAGATTTTAGAGGCACAAAATTGCAGATCAACATGTCCAGATATAGCGAAAAGTCTTTCAAAATTCTGCCTCACAAAGGAACATATATGCAATGATACATATGTACTACACGCATGTACAATGCATATGCATGCCAACAAGCTTTCCAGATATTGACTCATGCTGTTCTTTTTCAAAGGTAACCACAGGGCTAAATCATGACTTGTAGGCATGAACATGAGGCAACAGGCACCATGTGAACCCTTGAGAAGCTCACAATTTAAGTTTTTTGGAGAGGAACCTAGGAGCAGTATAGAAATGGCCCAGCATGTTTCCTCTCCTATGGCCAACCAAGAAGAGCAAGGTCTGATCCCTGATACTGCTGTTCCCCGTCCTCCTTTGCCCCTTTGAGGTAATAAGGGAGAACAATTGCTGCTCTACATTTAGCACAGAGCCTGCAATTCTGCCTGTCCTTCACACAAGCTTGGCAAAATGATAAAAGAATATAGGATCCCATGTTCTCATCTGATTGCTAGAAAGACTCTATTCCCAACTACTATCTATAGTACTTACGTAAACTCTTATAATGCAGTGTCAGAATAGTGCTTTACTGTTAGAATAGATGAGAACAAGGAGAGATGTTTGCATTTGCAGAAGTAAATGTAACCATTTAATTCTCAGAAAAAAAATCATTCTAGGATGCATGGAGGGTTGGGGGTCATAGCAGGGCACAAAACCAAATTCAGATTTCCAGTTTCAGATGAAGAATATAATCAATGGTCCTTCTCCTTCCTTTGCCTACTTTTAGAAGAATCAATATCATCTTTTGAGGGTAATCCTACACTTGGTATGCCTGAAAATCAGTATCTAGGCATGGAAGGCAAATTAAATGTCCTTCCAACATTTCCAGCCTCTGTTGATTATCTTATTTTCTCTTTTTTAACAACTGTACAGACTCTAAGTATGAGTTAGTTCTCTAGGCCTTCAGATACAGAGAAAGCAGCTTTGGTTACTTTTAAGGTATTAGCACAGGTATGGAGCAAACTCCTTCAGCAGTCCCTTGATAAGTTGTGGAAATTGATTTATTTTTCTCTTGTTAATGTGAAGTTTTAACAGCAAAATACCAACAGGGTCACTGAAAAAAATTTTTTTTTAAAAAGAGAGACATTAGTTGAGCTTTGCTCAGGTTATTTCTAGTTTTGCTTCATGTAGGCAAAACTTCCTGCAAAGCAACAAGGGAAAAATTGCTTCCCGCCCAATGGTACCAAAGGCCTTGTTTGGCATATAACACTGGTATAGTTGAACTTCCAAATATTATTTAATACAATAAAATGAGACTCAGGAAAATAGAAATGTAAATTACAATTGTTTTAATTAATTAGGAAAACAGTCAGACATATTAAAGGCAACATCTTTTGCTGTAAATGAATGTAGGCACATTTGCACTGCCCGAGGAATCATGAAATCTAGAATCAAAATGAGTTTTGGTAGCATTTAACTTTTTTTTTATGGATATACATTACATCACGAAGACAAACTATCGCCATGTATGAGGATTTCTATTATAAAAATCTCTCCTACCTAAAGCACAAACATAACTGCTCAGATTCTCCCTTTGGTTATTGCCATATGTAACCATAAGAGACACCTCTGGCAAAAAGTTATGAAAACATTCTTATGAGGGAAAATCACCAAAAGTCCCAGAGAGACTGAGAACAAGAAAATCAAGAGATCAGATTTATGTTTTGTGTAATGCAGATATTTCCAAAGAGACCTGACCAGTTTCTCCAGGGGAACTGCAACCTCACATTTACTAAGATTTTAAAATACATCTTAGAGATATAAAAAGATTACAATGTTCTAATGACCTAATTAGCTTAAGTGCAATTCAGTTAATTTTATATACTTAAGGCAAATCTCTCATTAAAAATATTAAGTTGCTCTCCAAAATTTGCTGTACAGTTTTCTATGCTACTCATATTTTTTGTATTTTTTTCTAATAGAAATAAAGGGGAACACAATTATTCCCTGACCACATTGTTATATCGGGAAAAGAGATGAGTTTGCTCTTTCAGTAGCAGATTATTGATATTAAACTCACACTTATCTTCTAAACTGAATCAAGAGACACTATTGAGAGACCTGTGATCTGAGGCATGATGAGGGGATTAATACATTATTTAAGCTATGTTTGAAAACAGGTTCTTGGCACACCAATGGCAGAAAAAGCAGAGAGAAAAAGTCCTAGCCAAAAAGATTGGTGTTGTGACTCTATTTGTTAGTCTGAAAATACTGACAGTCAACACAAGATGAAACAATTGTTCATCTGGGATTCCTTTTCCAATACACATAACTTGGCTTCTTGGAGTCACCAATGTGCACTGTCCACATTGACTCAATTTCTGTGCAAATAATGGCTCTCAAAAGCATCATATACATCATCTGTAAGAAAAACTTTTTTTTCTAGCTGAGCAGATTCTAGGTCACCACTTAAATCTATTGGAGTTGGAATTGTGCCACAGTGCAAGGTATGGAGGTGAGAATGAAGGCAGTGCATTGAAGAAAGTGAAATTGCTGAGGGAGAAGGTGGTGGAGTTTCTGGGGAAGAAATGCCTTTCAAAAGAGATGTCAAAAGTAACATAGGAAAGAATGCTCTTTCTTTTCTAGAAGACAGCCCAAATTTTCCATCCCACTATATACTTCAGCATAGTTGTCCACAGTTTAATAGGTATTTTGTGGGGTGGGAGAGAGAAGGGAGTTGTTTGTCTTCAGCTTCAAATATTTCAGTATTGCACTTTCAAGAAAGAAAGTCTAGAAATGTTGCATAGACAACACAAAATGTCGTACCTGTCCCCCTCAAGAAATCTCTTCAGGTGGAACTTTAACAGATACAATCCACACCTTGCACTGTACATGTACCAAATACATTGTCTACACTGATGTAGTCTGCAAGGCAAGTCACCTTTCGAGATCTACCTTCTCTGCCTCAGAAATAAGTGGCTCCTAGTAAATCAAGCTGGTGGCTGAGATTAGCTAAAATGGTTTTAGGAAGCCATGGAGTGCATTCTTTTGCACAACATGTTTTCCACTTCCATCACTCAAAGTAACAGCATATTGAACTCCAGGATCAAGGGGCATATCTCATCCAGTTCCTCCGACTGGAGAGAAAGAACATCTGCTGTGACTGTGTTTTTCTCCTAAGGGATGAGTTAGGAGTTATTTTCAGATTGAACTTTTTTCAAGCTGCTCTTTTACAACTTGAAATCATCCAGGCCCCAAAATAGTAAGGAGGAATATAAGGGGAAAAAAAAAAAAAAAGAGTAAAAAGAAGCTGTAGTTGTGTCCAAATAGCAGGGGGATGAATGGAATAAGTAAGAACTTTCTGAACACTCATCTTTGTGCAAACAATGTAAGCAATAAAATATATTAAATGAAAAGCATTCTGGACTGTTTTTCTGTGTCTTCTTTTTTCAATAGTATTATTTGTCTTAGTAATTCTCTGAAAGCATTCAATTTTATTTCATTTAAGGGATGTTGTAAGGTATGTAGGTCAGTTTCTCGATTGTTTCTCAGGAAATGGCTGAGTTGTTTTCCCTTTCACTTTATACCTAAGAGCACAGTGCTTTATAGATTCTTATTCTGAAAGACGTGGTGATTCACAAATAAACCAACAAAAATGAGAATAAAAAATAGTTCTCTGAGGTTCAAATATAAAAGCAAGAGAAAAAGCTGACTTGTTTTTGTTTTAGCAGCACACTGACTACCATAATAAAAAGAAAAGAAATAATAGTGGTAGGAGGATAAAGAGGCTTTTATGGGACTTCAAGAAAATTAATTCTATCAGTTTAGCAATGCTGAATACCCAATAACGGTGAGCAGCTGAGAGTGACTCAGCATTGCATCAAGTATCTCAGGAAGTGTTTCAGTTCAACGCGAGAACCAGATTGTAACTTTGAGGTGATTGACAGTAAGAAACATGTAAGATGCTAGGAGACTGAGTCATTCTTGTTTTTCTCTAAGAGACAGCAAAAGAAATAATTCAAGAGAATAGCCTAGACAGATTCTCAAATAATAAACAACTGTTTTTAAGCCTTCAGATGATTTTTTGAGATCCCATGCCCCTTTTGCTTGCCCCATTTTATTTCCAGATGGTAATTAGCTGTCATCAACATCCCTTCCCAGAGCTTGGCCACAAACCTGCAAGTTGCTGATACTGTTTCTAATGCTACCAAGAAATCTCTTCCTGTCTCAGGGCTGCTTTGCACAAGGTGGTCACAATTCTTTGAACACTGCTGACTCCCTAGGGTTATGTTTGTCCAAATAATCAAATGCAGCTTCTACAAAAAAGAGGCTTTATTTTTTGCACACTTTGTACTCTCTGCTACAGCCAGGTGCTGCACTCTCCTGTTTACCAGGAATTGCTAATGTCTATCAATGAATTGCCTATAAGAGAAAAAAAGGAATGAGAAAGAAGCAATAATCTAAGCAGGGAAAAAAAAAAAGAGAAAGATCAAAAATCCAACTCTTTGCTCTGCAGTTTAGTCTGGTCTCTGATAAACAGTATCTCCTGGGAGGTCACTGGGAGATTAAGAGCAATTTAAAAGCCACATGGTCTAAGTGACCCTGTATGTTGGACTAGATGATCTTTAAAGATCACTTCCAAACTTAAGGATTCTATGATTCTATGAAAGCATGAAGTAAATATTTACATGTATTTGTAAGTGATTATTGGATCCAATATAGTCTTCTAGACACAGAAACCGTGGCACAATATTGTGGAAGGAAAACAAGCAGTTCATCTCTATGTAATATGTATTATGTATTACATAATATGTAATATGCATTACATAATACATACTGTAATATGTATTAACAGAAGTACCAACTCTAGCATATTTATACAAATTTTAATGTAAAAGGAAATAGTCAATATAAAATGGCCTGGGAACTTAAATCTCTTAGTACTGTCAAAATACTTGACTTTTTGACAAGCATTTATTTGTGCAGTCTGCATGCAGCATTGCAAATCCTCTATCCAGACTCCTTTAATAATTACTCCTTTAACTCCTAGGAGCAGTTTATGCAGTACCCCTGAGCAGAGTATATGCTCATAAATTGAGCCTCTGTTTATATGTTCATCTATATTATTTACTGAGTAGTCGTCTCATGTTCTCACTATTAGGCATACCTTCTATGGGCAGATAGATTGCAGTGAGCTGAGATTTAGAAGACTTACCAGCAGTTCCTTCTATGCTATAAATAGCTCTCATCATGTGCAATACAAGAAACCTTATGGAGAATTTTTTCTGGCCTTTCTAGATTTTCTTCTGCGTGCTTTCAGTTAGTTTTTTTTCATTGCTCTTTCTTAATTCTAGTAAGTTTGTGCACTAGCAAAAGAGCAAGCTTTATTTTTCCATACCAAAAAGGATAAGATTTTATAGATCATAGAATCATTATGGTTGGAAAAGACTTTTGAGATTACCTATGCCTGCTAAACCATGTCCTTAAGCACCTCATCTACATGTTTTTTAAAATGCTGTGACTTCACCACATTCCTACGCAGCCTGTTCCAATGCTTCACCAAACTTTCAATATAGAAATTCTTCTTGATGTCTAACCTGAACCTCTCCTGGTGCAACTTGAAGCCATTTCCTGTGTCCTATGTGTAGTTATTCCGGAGAAGAGATGGACTCTCACCTCAATACAACGTCCTTTAGGGTAGTTGTAGAGAGTGATAAGGTCTCCCCTGAGCTTCCTCTTCTCCAGACTAAATAATCCCAGCATCATCAGCTGCACCTCATAAGGTGCTCATAAGGTGCATAAGGTCTGTGCTCCAGCCCCTTTACCAGCTTTGTTGCTCTTCTGTGGACACACTCCAGCACCTCAACGTCTTTCTCAGAGAGAGGGGCCCAAAACTGAACACAGCAGGTGAGGTGTGGCCTCACCAGCACTGATTACAGGGGGACAGTCACTTCCCTGGTCCTACTGACCACACTGTTCCTGACTGATACAAGCGAGGATGCCATTGGCCTTCTTGTCCACTTGGGCACACTGCTGGCTTATGTGCAGTTGTGTGTCAGCCAGACTCCCCTAGATCCTTTTCTGCCACACACAAATCCAATCACTCTGTCCCAAGTCTGTAGAGCCTCCATGGGGGTGTTTTGGGTTCATGGGATCCATATCAGGTGCTCGAAAGAATGGTAAAATCTATACTATAGGATTTTTCCCCTTTGCTTTTCTCTGTTTAGCTGCACCACCTCAGTCACCTGGATGTTCACATCACTGTTGTCTTTGCAGCATCAACAACATCTTGCTGTCAGTGACATGCTGACTGTTGTTGCTCTCTTCTTCCACCTTCTCATACACTAAGGCTGCCAAAACACCTTGTTACAAAAATCCAGTTAGATGGAAATAACTATTCCTGGAGCCTTAATATAATCCTCTGAAGAAAAAAAAATGGATAGCTTAAGGCCAACAAGAGCTACATAATATATCTCTAACTGACAGGGCTTTTTAAGCCTGTGTGGCTACTCCACCTCATACTTTGAGAAGCTGTCACATACTGTCAGCACTGGCTGATTTCCAGTTGGAGTTTCCAAAAGCAACCTTTTCAAGTCAATATCTATGAACATTTTCCCTAATGGAGTTCTGTTTTCTTTTTTCATATTTTCATTTCTGGAGAGATAAAGCGATTGAAAATTGGTATCCTATACTTAAGATCTGCACTCATGTTGAACTGAAAAGCTCTCTTGAAGTGCAAGTTACTGTGTGGCAGTGAAGATGCTCCATTACTATTGCCTATAAGTCCATTGGCAAACAATTCTGATACTCTCCGATGACGAATTGTTAGTCAGATCACAGGATAATCATTCCTGAGCTGCTCTGAGCTGTGTGAGTCATATCACTGTCAGTACAGCAACTGCGGTAACAGAAATTAGTGCCCATTCCTGATGCTCTGAGTCAATGTTCACTTCTCTCACCTGCACACCTCACTTTCCAAGCTGAGCAGTGGATGTCCACACTGCCCAGCTGCTGTTCCAAGCTGAGCTTCACCCAGATTGTAGATGAAATCTTCATCCACCTTTGTTTTTTCCTTTGTTTTTGCTGCCTGAATACAGCTAGTAAATATAGACACTGGGCTCATCAGCCACATCTTCAATTCCTTATCAAATTACTTGGATTCATTCAAATATGTCTTCAAAAGTCTCAATTTGTCCTATTCAGTCTCTTCAGTTCTTTAAAGTGCTGCAGGAGGGTGGAATGAGATCATCCCACAAGTAATTCTAGTGACACTAGTATCTCATTCTAGTGCACACTAAGATATGAAGAGAGTCCCTCTTCAATGAAAGCTTTATTTTATGTATAGCAATCAGTAATCAATAAAGAGACCATTCACTTTTTGCACTGCTTGCTTCTATGCACTGGTGTATACCATAAATTAAATTTATTTCATAACTCGAGTTGAACTTCATTCTGATTTTCCAGTTTTCATTGTCTTCTGATACGCTGAACACAGATATCTCTGGAGCTCTTCAGATGATTCTGGCAGATGTTGAGGGTGTCTCCAATGCATACAAACCATCCTGCTTCCTTGCTGTTGAGTCTGCAAATATTCTGGTGTTGCATAATATCAAATTTTCAAAGGTGTCACCTCTTCTAAGTCTATAAAATGGAAAAGGTTATATGCTAGAGAACCAAAGAAGTTGTCTTCTGGTTCATGGTTACAAACACAAGTGATACTTGTAGAGATCAGAGTGGGTCCTCACTCCAAAAATGAGATTACAGAGAGTAGTTTAAGGTAAAACCTATCTACATGAAATAGATAGAGCTTGACACTGGTCAGATAAGTAAGCACAGAAAGTAAGTGTCTGCTACTGGTCACTCATAATGGATAGGGAAAAAGGACCAACATTCCAGGAACTCTAAGCAATGAGAGGATACTCAAAAACAGTGGGAAACCCATACATAGAAGTGGAAAAATATTCAGGAAGGGTTTCATTTGAGCTGTGAAAATCTGAGGCAGCAGCAGCAGAAATGCTCAGGGTAGCACAAAAAATGAAACCAGTCACACCACTGCACAGCATCTGCACCGCTTTGTGAGGACAAGCACACCAGCAGGAAAAGGCACACACAGAACATGCACATAAAAGTTCCAATCTGTCTCACATAGCCTCTTCCATGCCTGCTAAAGCCTATGCAATATCATGACTTTTATATGCCCACTTTGCTGGGGAAAAAAAAAAAAAGAAAAGGAAAAAAAGAAAAAAAAAAAAGATATATTCACATTCAAAGTTGCCCCATGTGACAGATACAGCAGTTAAACCAAAGCCCCATCAGTGATGGATCATTTCGTTCGTGCTGGCAACCTAAAGCAAATGCATGACTATGTGACAACCCTGTGGCCCTTGCAGTAGCACTGAAAGGAGATCAGTCAAGGAGTGCAAGAAGTACTTGCCACAAACTGACAAGAGACATTCACAAGAACAAAATAAGAAAGGACGCTAAGGGCCTTCCCAGAGGCAATGCAACTGCCAGAAAAAAAATGGTGAGAAGAATGAGAAACAACTAAGACATAGTAATGTTTTTTGATCAGAGATATGAGTAATTCACCCTTCTGTCCTTCCCAGCTTTTCAGAGCCTTTCCCAGGCTGCAGCACTTCTTTATTTCCCCCTTTGTTCATATCCCTTGTTACGTGATCCCATTTTGGCATCACATCTTTAATTCTCACTCACTACTTTTTGTCCAGAACTCATGTTAAGTAAAGACTAAGCCCTAAAATACATAGGCCATAGACTATTGCAATGGAAAACTTGCTGATGTCCTTCCCCAGGCAGAAAGCAGGTGGATTTTGTTTGAACTGAAAGTTCTGTTAATCAGCCAAGACCAAAGTAGAAAGCTGAATAATGTTTTGGACTTAAACACAAATTTATTTTCCAGTAGTTCTCAAACTCCAAGTAAATAAGAAAAATTAAACCATTTTAGTTCAAACTTTCCAAATAAAATCATGTTTTGGACAGAAATTGGTCTGGAAAGTAGAAAAGTTTCAGAATGCTATTAGCTATTAAAAGAAGGATATTAGAATATAAACATGATGTAACATCAGCACCGTAACGTTAATAAGATATTTTGGCACCCAGAGCAAGATGGCAACACTCTTTCACGTCTTTAAGTGTTAGTGCACATCCATATGAGTTTCTGTGTCTTGACCTCACTAAATTCTAGAGAGCTCAGCAAGAGTCTATCAGTTGTTATGCATGTAATATATAGGTGAGCATGGTAGCAAATTGACCATCAATCACACACAGCACAACGTAACCCATGAAATTCCTCTTCTGGGCTGTGGTCAGTAATTTCCCTGGAAGTGATGTGAGCACAGTAAAACTCTGGGGAAGCAAAGGAGCATCTAGCAGCCCCTCCTCTACTCCTACCCCTTGGCAACAGCATCTTCCTCCTTCCCTCAACCTTCTCCTTCTATCAGGCCTAGCAGTCAGGAACACCTTCCTGCAGCACTGGAAGAGCTGGGAGGGAGAAACTGGTTTTAAGAGACTGACATTATAGACCCATGTATGTGCATCTGTGCCCTGCTTGGGGCCACTGCTGGTGGGCAGCAGACCATGGAGATCAGAGGACATGAGGTGATTTATCTTCCCTTTCTGCTATTTTTTTGCTACCCTTTTCCCTTTTGTCACTGCAAACTATGAACCATTCAGCCAAAACTAAATTGCAGTTGCCTCTATAGTGAAATCTAGATGTTGGATAACAAAAACTATAGCAGAAGTTTGAAAGGAGCTCAGAGAAGAACACTGTGATCAGGCCTGGAACAAGAGAGATTCAGGTAAGCTGAAAGTACTTTCTTATATCCATATATTTTCTATTAACAGTGATATCATTGTATTTATATTCTTTTTTTGACTGGTAAGAAGGAGAAATTTCAAGTGTAATTTTTCAATTCATACTCTTTCTTTTGTTTTTCCATCTCAAAAGAAAGGAAACTTTCACATGAGTACCAACTTCATTTTCTTACAATACAGAATGAATCAATTATTAAACGTTGTAAAAAACACCTATAGGAGGTCAGCTGAAAATCACATTCAGAACTTGTGTGTGTTTTGGCTCCCAGTATAGTTTGGCTCACTAATGCTTATGAGAACACACCAGGGAGTTAAATTTATTATGCAATCCTTTTTTTTTTTTCCTTATACAAGTAATTTTTAAAGGCTTTAATAATGATCAGTTATGGATCATTTCCTCCTGAATAACATGTTTTCTTTACTCCTGATAAACCTGTATTTTTTTTCACTACACCAGCTGATTGTGCCTCCTGTTGTAATGAGTCACCGAGAAGCCTTTTCAGCCCTGTCGCAGCCTGGCACATGGTGTGGTGTCACGCAGGAGAGTTGAAGAAACCCGGCTAATGTGCTACAGCACAGTGTGTCTGCATGGAAAACATGTTAACCCAGTGCTTACAGAGCCTTGAGGGATAGCAGGGATGGCTTATGTAGAGCTGGAAAGGGGGAGCACACAGGGAAAAAAAACCCAAATGTAGCCTTTCTTATAAACAAGAACTAGACTTATTTCTAATATTCTTATTCATAAAGATAATTTTCAAATATCTCTCTCATTGAAATATAGCCGAAGTACAGCAGACCTTCTGGATATTTTCTATAGGAAAAGTAGGCCAATTTTTTAAAAAGGCCTTGCCATTCATTTCTTCTGGATCCATAGCTGCCTTTGACACAATATTTGAAATAAAGAGTTAGACTAAGAATATTCTTTTAAAGAAATACACTACTTGTTCAAAAAATTTAGTTACCTTAATGCCAATTGTCTCTCTTGCCATCAAATGTTCTAAATTCCAATGCACTTAGAACAAGTCTTCCATGGATCACCAAATGTTGTCACAAAGTTTGTCTTCTGCCAGTCACAAGCATTGGATAAGCAGTTTATTTCCAAAATAATTAATCTTTTGAAGAGAGCAGACATAACAAACCCATGTACTTTCCCTTTGTCATTACTGATCAGGCTTACTATGCTGAAACTCCCAATATATTTTTTCAGGTTTGTTTTTTCAGTCATTTTATTAGCATTGTTATTAGGAAACATATTAAAAGAGATAATATTGTTGGGGATCATCATAAAAAAATAAATTTTTCTACTACTTCTGTGAAGAAGATGACTGGTATTTTGTACATACTTTAAGTATAGTATCAAGAATTTCTGGCTGTACTTTATTTGACTATCCTCCACAGATAAGGAGACTCTTAATTCTTAGTAGTCCCAGGTGGAGCAGCTGATGGAGCTTAGAGAGCCACAGATAAAGGGAGGATTGCTAGCAGAAGAGACAAGGAGTCAAGGTGAAACAGAATCTGTTTCTCCTTGCCTTTCTGGGCATTTGTGATCTCTTGGTATGAAATGACAGAAAGCAGCATGTTTGCCTCCCCCTGCTCCCATTTCTTTAATAAAAAGATCTTGCTGAAAGCTGTCAGAGACAAAAAGAGGCTCTATTTTAGGTATGGAGGTGGAATCTTTTTTTTTTGTATGTGAGTATGAAAGAGGGAAAATGTTTCTGAGGGAAGTCTGCATAAGTGATGGCCAGGAAGAACCCCGAGTGTAAATGCATTTGGCAAATGTATGCAAGAAAAATAAAGCCTCGGCCTCCTCTTTGAGGATTGCTTTATTCCCTACCTCTCTGAGCACGTGAGGTTTTTCCCTATTTTGGCAAGTTTCATGGCAAGCCAAGGCCTCACAGTTGGATGTACAGAAGAGCACACATGAAACCCGTTGATGGCTTGCCAATGATGGTATCTGGCTGCCTGTGCTGATTCCACATTTTTACTAACCCAGAAGACACAGAAAATAACTTCTGTGCATTGATGTACAATTATTGTACCATTTATTATGTCATTATTAAGCATCCAAGGATCAGGATCTGAGTATACATATTCTCTCCCTTTCCAAATATTCCTGCAACATTAGCAGGATGTTCCAGTACCCTGGGTTTCCTTCTTAATCAAAATCTACAGTCAAAGGCAGGGCTATCTCACTGGTTTTAAAATTCTGGTGAATTAAACATATAAAATTGTATTCACCAATTGATCAGTCAAAGATTCAGTTAGCAGAAATTATTGTAGTTTTGTTTAAAGCCATTTGATCATGTAGTGTCATAACATGTTATATGAGAACTGTGATCTATCCCTTTTTTCTTCTTGATATCTGGAAAGAATACAAACTTTTATGTCATGGCGTTGACTTGAATGTCATTTTGACCAGAAGGAGAAAAAAAAAAAAAGTCATCTCAAATTGACCCTTTAATGGAAAGCACGGACATGATCTATAAACAGTCAAGTGAAAGGACAAAAACAGACATTGGCCATTGTGCCCATCAAGTAGACATACACACAAAACCTAAATGTAAATTCTTTCATCTGATCTGAGTAGCAAGTTAGAAATCCAGTTTTAATTAGATAGACTGGCTGTTCTTCACAAAAGTATTCTTTAACTAGTAGATCTCGGATATATGTACGAAAGTGCTATTATCTATATCTCATACCCACTTGAAGTAATTTTGTTGGCACCTAGTAAATCCCAGAGAGGATACTTGGAAGAAGTTGGGTGGGGTATAAGAAATTATTATCCAACATCTGATTTCCCATAAGAGCTCCAAGGGTAGGCCAGGGAATAATTTCCAAAAACTACCAAAAATTACACTAAGTGTAAGACATCTTGATAGAAGATGATAGTTTCAGTAACAAAACAGATTACAGATAGTTCCGTGAAAATGACTGATTCATTTTGCATCTAACATTTCTCTAAGAAGAAATCATAAGATTTCAGTGATTTTAGTAGTTTAGTTTTCAGTGTTTTTCTTTAGTTTTCAGTGATTTTAGTATCCTAAGCAGAATCATTTTTTTTTCTCCTATTTTTAGAATAGATTTGTCTCCTTGCTTTGGTAGCAAAGAACAAATGGTAGCAAGGTAACAAATCCTAATAACAGGACATTTATTTTCAGCTGTTACGTTACATAGGAACAAAATTATGGCCATTCAGAATAAAAAATAAACATATATCTAATCCCAGACCTTGTTTTGACAGTGTTCAACTGCAGATTTCTAGAAAAGAGTTTCCAAATGAAACAAGCATTCAAAGATATGTCTGAAGAATAGTCTCCCAATTTGCAATGGTTTGCAAGTCAGGGATTTCCTGAGCCATAAGTCATTGTATCTTTCTGTTTAGCAATCCTTTAGGCATTTTCCTCCCATGAAATGCGTCCAGTTGCTTTAAAATCCAGCAGTTGATTTTTAATCCAATTTTTGTCAATGCTGACCAGGGCAGAGTATCAAACCTCGTCTGTTCTCATATATATAATTTAAAAAAGGTGTCAAAGAAAGTAAAACATATGAGCTTCTTTTACAGAATGTGTGTATAAACTGAAGTTAAAATGCAAAAATGAGTATCTGAGCTGCTGGAAAATTATGCAGGACAACCAATTCTAATTATCAGTATAATAGTTGCTTATCTAACCTTGGATAGCAAAAGCAGACCATATTCTCTAAAACAGAGACACTTTTGTAATGTGCAATCAGTATAGAGATGTGTTTTTAATTACCAGGAGACAAAAAGGCCTCGATTTTATATATCCTGTGAAAAACAGTACACACAATTATTTTAACATAATTATTCACTATGGACCCAGGAATCTGACACCTACTGAATCACTCACATCGTTTTCTTGTAGTGCCCACATTTTCCTTCAAGATGCCAATCTAGAGGCTTGATCTCAAGTCATTAACAAAATGGGAACGGTTTGTGATAAGTTTGAAAGAGGAATTCAGCAGGATCTGTCTTTTAATCAGGATGAGGATTTGGTCAAACAAACCTCCACAGAAGAAGCAAAGGCAAGAATTACCTCACTGAAAACACCTATATGCATATTCATATTCCAGGGCATCAAGTAAAAAATGAGGTAACAAGGTACAAGATTTGCATGAGTATTTAGTGTTCTTGAAGTTTTATTTCTTTTTATTTTTATTTCTTTTAGAGTGATTGATTTGCTTGTCCACACCCTCTGTCCCTCTTAAATTGAAGGATGTGTCAATCGCAAAGCCGCAGGGAACATTGCTGCAGATCTGGCAATGATCTGTGAAATGGTCATTGGTGAACAAGGGAAGGAAAAAGGAGACTGGCCAGGAAATTAGAATTGTTTTAGTTTAGCACTTTATTCGGCCCAATCCACCCGGCAGTTCTTCTCATATGGACTTAATTATATACTCAAAAGAAACTGCAGAGGCAAGGAGAGGGAAAGCAGGGGGGCAGGGAAAGTATTCAACTTCATTAATTTATATCTGCGAAACAGTCAGACATTTTAGAAAAGTTGGAAAGTTATTTATTATTAGAACTAAGTGTTAGCAGAGGTTTGCACACATCAACAGAACACCAGATTTTTTTTAGGTGAATATATAAACATATTAGCACACAATCTTACAATTGCCTTCCTGCAAGAGTATTTGGAAATCACCCTCAGAAAACAAAATGTCCATAGAAAACTTACCCTAGAAGCTGATAAGCATAGGACTGCCATTCGAGTTTTAAATTAAAATTAGCAAGTTTTATTTGCTTGTACAATCCTGCCAGAAGTTCTCTGTCTCAGCATGTAATAGGAAGTAGCAAAGCACAGTGCATACCAGAATAGATATGTACTCTAAAAGACATTAAACCTAGACAGTTTCATATATGTTACTTCCACTAAAGATCAGTATTTAAATTGAAGTCATCTTCCCAAAAGAGAATGTATTGCAAAATGATTTAAATCTCACATGCAATCCTGTGCATGTAAATAAATAAATAAACAAGTTATTATTAACTTGGATTGTGTTTTGAAAAGCTTTGATGAAAAACAACTTTTCTAATTCAGGCAGTTTTTAGTAGGTTTCTTTTGCATATCCAATAGCAGACAATACAGATTTTTAAAGCCCAGGAATGTTTTTCCTTCCCAGATCACTGAAAGAAAACAACACATTGCTGACCTTGGAAAATATAGCATGCCAGGAAAAGAAAAGAAAAAAAAAAAAGATAACCCTGGAATTTAACTGTATTACTAGATAAAGATTCAATGACTCAGAGAGAAATATTATGAATGCATAAACATCATACTTTGCATGAGTATTTAGTGTTCTTGAAGGTATGAGGAGTGTTAAATTTAATTTATTGTATCTTTGCTACTTCATTCCCAAAATACACTTCCTTTTCCCTAAGATAAGAAGGTTGCTTTCCTTTCGAGTTTTCTAATGATAATGCTTTTCAGTACAGTGAGCTTTTATGATTATTTGTTATAAGAAGACAAAAAAAATGCTCATAAAGGAATCAGAAAACATATTTTGATGTAATATCTTATAGGTTATCCTTTTTTTATAAAATTCAGAAACTTAACGACACATAGGCCTTGTTGTTCCTCTTAATATGGCTAAAAGTATATTCTTTTACAGTGCAGTTTAACTCACCATTATTTGCACTCTACATATTTAGGCAAGAGCTAAGGTCCAGGGCACAATAGCCCCCAGGTGTCACTCTCAGATTTGACAAAACTGCTGTCTGCAACTTGTGGCATGGCTGGGATCATGTAGCTGCTCAGGCCTCTTCAGAGCAGGCATACATCTATCCACAGCCCTGAATTTGAACAAAAGGGAGAAGATATGGAATGGTTTGAGTATTTGACAGAAAAATTCTGTCCCAACTACTTGAACGGGAATCAAGTATAGGATTCATTGCTGATTTTGCATGTCTGTAGTGTAAATGAGTATGTCTGGATAAGTCACCTTGGGCTCCCTTCTATAGACGGAGACACTTTTAGATTCATTTAAATTACCTTGTCTAAAATAAGTCTTACAAGTCACGCCCTAGTAATGCTCATTTTTCCCTCATTGACAATAAAAGAGTAGAGCAACCAGCTCACCTGTAGACATCTGCATCACAGACCTCTCATTCTAAGTAAAATAATATCTATATTAATCTCTTAATATAGCTCACATTATCAAAAATCAAGACAGAGTAGTTACCACCTCTCACACACTGATACTGTTTGAACTGTGACCATATCTCTAAAGCAATGGAGATGCCACCTTTCCAACAGGATACCTGCCTCTTACAAGGAAAATACAGCACTTAGGCCTTTGCCCAGGTGGGTGCAAGGCTATACGATTATTGTTTTGCTGGCCTTGTTAAAGGGTGACAGCTGGAGAAAGCTGTTGCTAAGAGCAGTCCCTGCAGAATATCTCTCAAAAAGCAGGAGCCATTTGAAAGCTTTATAAAGACAGAGACATAGATGCCTGTTCCACATAGATGATGTGTTTTTTTTCATTCTCATGTAAAGAGAATGAAAATCATTCACATGATTTTCTCTTAAGAAAATCTTTCCTTCATAGGAGAATCCCTCAGTCACACCATAGGTCACTCTAGGTAGCAGAAAAGAGAGAAAGAACTAAACGAGCCCCAAAATGAGTTATCATGTTAACAGTCTGTTCTCACCTGCTCTAAGGCAGATGCAAAGGATCAAGAAATGCAATGAGATTCACAGCAGTCTTGCGATTAGCAAATTGAGAAGAAAACAAGGGCAGCAAAGAATGCAGCCCATATATCATCTCTATATACAAAACATGTGTTTGTGTTTAATACTTGTGAAAAAAAAAGCCTTTTTAACATAGCCATTGCACAGCAAATATTTTACAAGGTCCTGAGCTAATTATGGAGACTCTTTTTTCCTACAGTACTAGTTAAACTGTAATTAAGTTACCATAAACTAGTAATTAAAGAGTAATTCCACAATTACTCTTTAATCAAGTAATTGATTTTTCAGTGATTTATTAACATAAATTTAAAAATGTGAATATCTTTATTAGCCTTGTTTCAGTTAGTGGAGTGGTCTGCATTGTAGGATGCCAGCTTTTGCTAAAGCTGATATTTTAAATAGCAGTCAGATATCTAACATACTAGTAAGAGAAACTAGAAAAATTGAAACCACATTGGAAAGAGTTTACCCTCACTTCAAATTTAGACTTCACCTCCCAAAAAAGAATCTTCAAATAATTGAAGAGTAGTATAGAATATTTAGCTTATATTCAAATATATTCCAAAGCTATTAATTCATTAATCCATCCCTTTTCTGGAAATATTAAAATATTATAGATAATCACAGAAAATCAAATGTTCTCAGTGGTTTAGGAAGAATAAAAAGTGCATAAGCAAGGAAGTCAATATATATAGTTTATTTTCCTTGCATATCGCATTGCACTTCATAACAGCAGAGAGATATTGGGATCTAGCAGATGTGTTATATATTCTTCATAAGCTGCCCCTAAAACATTTGCCTAAGATTCATAGTATCTGGCTGTGGCCAGCTTATTTCGAATCAGATTAGTCCAACATAATTTTCTGTTCATGTTATGCACAACTAGTTGAGGTGGAAAGGTATCAGCTGAGGGCAGGCAAACAAGACACAAAGCCTCTTGAAGAGCATATATAAGCTATGTCTTTCCCCTCCTTGTGTCATTCCAACACTCAGCATATAAATATCACTATGAGTGACGTTAGTGAATGTGTAAATATGTGGTAAATTTGGGGATTTTAAAGCAGTCTCAGCCTACCAGGAAAATCTGTGCATGTGTGCATTAATGGGTATTTATCATTTCCTGAGCTCCATGCTGGCAGACAGCCAGCAGAGTGTGTACTTTGAAATTAGAATAGATTGGGAGTCAGGACTTTGTTCCAAATTGATCTGGATGACGATAGCAACTCTGAAAACAGCATGACTTTTTTTTAAAGGTTCATTGTATGCTTCTAAAATGGAGGGGGACAAACATTAAAAAAAAAAAAAGGAAATATGTCTAAGCCTGCTAAGCCTGGAATACATTCCTTTTTTCATATTTGATTCAGTAAACATCATTGACATCATTGTTTTGTTATCATGAACATGAGAGATAAAGCTCATTAATATCACATGCAGAAATACATGGAACAGAAATGAAGAAGATACTATTTCTAATCACCTGTTTATTATTTGGAGATTTTTCCTAATGCTTGTACTTGTGGCTTAAAAAGTAAAGTATTTTATCTGACTTCATCAAATTGTGTCAATTCAAAAAGGACCAAAATATTTACTAGTGCTAAAGAGCATAATCCAAATTTATAATATGATTAATAAGTGCTCAGCTATGACTTTACTGTTGAATTTTATGCTACCCTTACAAATGGTGGATTAACATACAACCCCATTTTCATTCATTTTTTTCCTGTAAAATTCAGTAACTATTTGGTTTTTCAGCATCTTTTTGTAAATGGCTGTGCTATTTTTTATTGTTTGCAGTCTTATGTAAAACAATTTGTGTTGCAATAAGTCAAAAGCAATAAAGATGTCAAATATCAGCATTAATTTTATTAAGTTAGCAGAAGCACTGACAATTCCTTACGCTTTTAGTGTTTGTCAAAAGGATAGACCAGGCACAGAGTCCATCAAGCATTAGAAGACTCAGGGAGTAACTGCTTTAAAAAAAAAGAAAAAAAGAAAAAAAATCTAATAGCATGGAAAAATATAACTCCTGAGATGACACACTGTAAAATAATTACAGCAGCAACTGACCTTGTGCCACTACTTTTTATTCCTTATGACTCAGTATACAAGATCAAATAAAACTGACTGGAATAATCCTGTTTTGACCCAGTGCCAGAACTCTAAATATATTTACCATATCCAATGTTACTCCTAAATTGCTGTCTTTACATTGCCTGCATAATCATCAACCCAGCCCACATTTTAAGACATATGATGGTAGGAGGATGATTGCCACTCTGGAAGTTGAATACACAAAGTTATACTTCTGTTCTGATTATCGATAACAGGAGAGTTCACAGTATGTCCAAGACATTTCCCAAGGATTTCTCAAGAACCACATTGTCAATTAGGACTAACGAATTTGAATCACTAACAGATTTGATCATCTACTTGCCAAAAGCAATATACTAAGTTCAGTCAGTGATGTCTTTGGCCAACCTTTTATATAACTCATGCTATGTTATATCTTTCTCAAAAGTAGATAACTTCTGTAGGGCTAGATTCTTATTTTTAGAGTCATATTTTTAACATACAGTCTATAGTCATACAATTTCTTGCTATCAGAGAAAAATAAAATCTAAAGAAAGCTCCATTCTTTTTTTTATTTGTAAAACTCTTTGTTAAGTACTAGAGCAAGTAGCTTTTTTTTCCAATATCTTTTGCTGCATAGTCAGTGCGCACCAAAAAATCTCCCAGTTACGAGAATCTGGTACTTCACTTGCTGACAGTACCAAGAAGGAGGCCAGACTTGCACATCTGAAGCCAGGCAATGTCTGTTCTTTGGCTCTGAAATAATAACTACAGGACCTAACCAATTCCAAGTAAATAGTTGCACCCCACCTGGAATGCTCTTCAGCATGGACAGCTGCCTCTCGCTGGAGCAAAGCTTCTCTCTCCACTTGTAGCTCTCAAATGCTCAGTGTCTTAGATCTGGCTCCGCTTGCAGCTGCTCAGCAGCAGACCTAGGAGCTCCATGAGGATGTGATAAAGCCTGGAGCTGTTTTAGTGCCTGGCTCAGTTTGCCCCAGTTTCCAGAAATGACCTGGTCAGTCTGAAAAGAACAGTGTAGCAGAGCATAATATATATATATTTTTTTTTGATGTCCTTCCATGCTAAACCACAAACTGCAAAGGACTTCTGACTGCTCTGAGATCCTCAGAAGGGGAATTTCATATGAAAGAAATAGAAAATCATGTTGAGGAGACATCACAGCCTCTCCTTTGACAGATGGAGTTGTACACAGAGAGCTCTAGAGTGCCCTGCACTAAGCAGATGCTTCAAACCAATCCTCCTAGAGTCAAGGAAGGCAGAATCTAATTGCCTGGCATCTGAGGCACACTGAAGGCTGACAGTGTTACAGTTATGGTATTTTAAAATAGAGATTTGCAGGTAGTGAACTAAGTGCACTTTGTGCCAGCTAGACTGTTATAACACCCACTTTTCACAGACACACACTTTGCTGCATACTGCAAAAGGAGTTTTTTTTCTTCTACTGTTTCATGACCTCAGGCCAAATTGGTTTATTGTATAACACCATGCAGAGGGAAGGGGAGAGGGAAAAAAGGCTTTAAATAGTAAAATCTTCCTTCATGAGCCAGGGAGCCAGTGAGCTCCCTTTCCAGCCAAATAGCTTAATGGCATAAATAAAACATAAGTGATTCATCACCTCTTTTTATAAATCTAAAATCTAAATCATCTTGATAGGCTCCTGGTCAACATGAATGGAACCTAAATATTCATTGGACTACAAAAGGACTTGCTGGGTATCACATTGCATTCTCAATACTGAAAGATGAAGTACTGAAAACAAGACTGTACTTTCATCTCTTGTTTGCTAAGGAGAAAACAGTGTTAATTTTAAGTTTCTTTGAAATAAAATTTCCCATTTTCCATTGATAAAAGGAATATGCAGAGGCATAACAAAACAAATGTGCAGAGTTGTACTCCATTGTTCAGACAAAACTGAGTAATCATATTGACAATACCTTCAGTCTAGAAGTTTTCTTTCGGTTGGAAGGCCTGAGACTATTCTATTCTCTCTGAAGTAAACAGCAGCAAGCATATTTTTAACCTTCTTCAAAATGACATTTGTATTTCAGTAACTGTTACACTTTCACGAAGAAGACATAAAAACTTCTCAGTCAATTACTGAAGCCTTAGGGGACATGATTTTGATGAAGACATTAGGAGGAAACCTAGAAAAGGAGTATTTCCAAAGGGTATTTTTTTTTTGTGGTGGCTGTTGTTGTCTACTTGCCTAAGGATACAAACACTGTGTGACATCAGTTTCAATTTCCATAGAGTAAGAAACAAAGAAATAAAAGAAGAACCATCCCACAGGGTTATCTGAATGAATGTTGCACTGTTCTTAGCGCATACGTAAACTTTTTGTTTATCTAAACTTCAGTCATTTGCTTAAATGCACGCACAGCAGAGAGGACTTACATGAAGACAGGCTCATTTAAGTTGATCATTATCATCTACAGGTATAATCTGAAACGTCTGGCTTTGTATTCCATAGATCAAAGTATAGTCAGTGGTCTTGTGCTTTAGCACAATTTGTCTCCTGCATACATCAAAGAGTACTGTTCTTGATTCTCGTAGTCAAATACCTGCTAAAGTGACATGCTTGTTGTTTCTGCCCATTTCCCTGTTTGTTTCTCACAGTAACAAAACTCCTCCACAGTTGAAATTATTTCACCCATATTTCATTATGATGAATTCAGAAGAAGAATTAAGTGTTAAAAGGGAACAGACAATTTTGTTTCTGAACACACGACCATTTCTTCTACAAACTAGAAAAGTTTGAAGATTTTCTGGGAAATTTGCATTCAGTGGCATGCTGTATGTAATGTGTATTGGGAAAGGAGTCCATTAGAATGATGAATTTCTTTTCAAGTAGTAACTGCAAAGAAAAATGATTAAATAGATATGAAAGACAGATGATAAAGGGCCTG
Organism: Nothura maculosa; assembly: GCA_032353885.1. Taxonomy (NCBI): domain Eukaryota; kingdom Metazoa; phylum Chordata; class Aves; order Tinamiformes; family Tinamidae; genus Nothura; species Nothura maculosa. Next base: position 3,500,885 of record JAUBOD010000502.1, read on the forward strand.
AAACATCTGGACTATAAGGAAAGGCTGAAAGCTGGGTCTGTTCAGCCTGAAGAGGAGAAAGCTGAGAGGAGACCTGATCAGTGTATATAAATACATCAAGGGAGCGAGTGAGGAAGATGGGGCCGGCCTCTTTTCAGTGGTGGCTGGCAACAGGACAAGAGGAAATGGCCACAAACCAAAGCACCAAAAGTTCCAGAGGATCCGGAGATCTTCAAAACCTACTTGGTTGCAATCCTGTGCTCTAGGTGACCCTGTGTGTGCAAGATTGTTGGACTAGATGACATCTAAAGGTCCCTTCCAACCTTAATGATTCTATGATTCTATGATTTGATGAGTTGATGATCCCAGAAAGTCAGAGAAAGTAGAAAAGCTCACTGAGGGAAAAGTTAAAAAAGAACTCTTAACTTGTTTGTCACCACAGATACTGTGTAGGAGTTACACGTTAATACCGAAATCCATAGGAATTCAGGTTTGAGTAGTGCTGTTACCCAAACAAGCTGGTTCTTTGCTCTGCTTTGCTTATGATGATGTAGAAGCTCAGAAATCATCTAGATAGCTTTTGAAGATGATATAAAAAAGGGTGAGCACCAACTCCTTAATGTTAAAGGCTTAGGAAAAATCTGTATCTTTATACACCTGTAGAAAATGAAGGGCTACCTAGCATATTCCTGCATGAGACATACATTTGTTCAAGAGAACTTGAACAGCAAAATGCAAATTGTGGTATGCTCTGTAGGTCCTTCATGACTTTGACTTTCCCTAAGACAACCATAAACCGTTTTAGAACATGATGATGATTTCTGAGTACCTGCATATATCTTAAGTTGTTGCTCAAGATTTTAACTGTGAAATATATTCCCACTGGAAAAGCCGGAGTAAAATGCAGAATAAAAGATGACAGTCAATTGGTCAATTGAATTTAGCAAATAATCCCTAGCAAATCATCCTTTATATGAATATTGCCCCTTTTTTCTGTATTCACACTACTCATGGATCACTACTCAGTATTCAAAATTATTTTTTGAATATGTTATTTGAGCAATCTGTAGCCTGCAGTGTTTTACTGTGGGTGTTAAACATTTGAAATTTAAACTGTGTTTGTAGTTTTGTTATACAAGGGGTCACACCCTTGGATGTCCGGTTCTCGTCCCTTGAGAAGGATCTCAGTATGACAGCTGCTGGATATATGTGTTTCTTAAGAAACTTTAAGAATTTTAAAACTTTTACTACAATTGGAGGATATATATATTTTTATTTACTTTTTTATCAAAAGTATCACTCAACATCTGTTTAAAAGTAGTTGCTTTTAAGAACTTTCATGAGTATTGGTTGGAAGAAAATCCCACACAAAGTGCAAGCACAGTAAAACAGTGGAAACTATCACTTTGTTAATAGATGAACATCTATAGACTTTTTTTCCCAATAGCTGTGCCACGGGATGTGTTGAAGTAGCTTTTAAAAGCTATTCTTCCTTTCTAATGGTTTAATATGGGGACACATCATTTACTCAATTTTTATTCTTTTTTTTTTCAGTCCTGGACCCTATGGATAGTGTTCTATTTCTCACTCCATCCATAGCTTGTGCTCCCATCCTTGTCAATGTCTTTTGTCAATAACTCAAGCATCCTTTGATCCAATGTTACACAATGGCAGGAGATATGAAAACTGTAGTGTTATGTGAACATGTATGTTAGTTTTCCATTATAAAGTTTCCTCTCTTTGAAATTCTGAGGAAGCTACAATTTCCTTTCTCCTGTCGTAAAATGCATATTCACTTATAGCTAAACACATATCCCATAACAATTCATTTCCCAAACTTTACTAATACTTATGTATAGTTCAAACAGCATGTTTGATCTGTACACAGTTCCTCAAAAAAAGCCTTATTCTTCCATTCAGATGATGAAGAATTCTACTAGGAAACAACTTCTTGCATCTAACTATATGAGCTCTCATAACACATTAAGCAACACCATAGTAACACACATTTGAAAAGTTCACATCAGTCATTTTTAGCACAATGAAGAATGTCATGCTTGGGTAGACAAGTAGAGAAGACAGTACTAAAATTGTGAATCTGTTTTCAGCCCTGTGCTTTAGGTGAGTCCTTCTGCATCAGATTGTGCTCCACTATAGCACCGGCTGCTCCTAGGGACTGGATGGTTAATACGTTATAAACAAGGAATGTAGAGACCAGGGCATGGTAGTAACTCTATATAAAAGTATTCATATTTTTATGCCTTTGCTCAGCTTTGTGGCCAAGTGCCTCATCTCACAAGCATGAAGCTATGCAGGCCGTAGTGAACATTTATATAAAGCATCCCGCAGAGTTTAGCGAGGCTGCATCTGTATGCTCTCAAAAATGCAAGAGAGGTTCATGCAGCATAACCTTCAGACAGCACTGAGCTTGAGAAACCATGGTCCTACAGACTTCTGACTGGAGCTTGCAAGGGGACAAGCAGAAGGTAGTGACTCAGGCTGCAATGTGGAGCTATGCCATTATCACTGACAAGTAACTATAAACTGTTTATCCTCTCCCTTCATGCTGTAGATACAAGCTTTCATGTTCCTATACCTGTTAAGTATGACTGGCCTGCCTCCCTACCTCTCTCCCAGAAATATAGGGAGGCTTTCTTGCAGCTTTTCTCACATACCTGGAGGTAAAGCACTAGCTATGTTGAGCCTTGTAGCTTATCTTAATTCTGACTGCTTTCCCTTTGCCTTCTTTTGCCTGTTTGATCAGATTGCAAGCAAACTTAGGTTAAGAGTAACAATAAATGTGTCAGAGCTGGAACCACCCCTTTCTGGCACCAACTATGTAGAGCAGGGGCAGGTGGGAGCAGGGGCTTGTAACTCAGCTATAAACTATTCAGCTGAGAGTAAGCTCTATTTTGCATGCAGGTGTATTTCTGGCTTGTTTACAGCTGATATTTCTCAGTTGACATCACTTCAATCATGTATCTGGTACTCAAGGCTTCCACAGGTGACTCTGTAGCGTCCCTGCTTCCATATGAAGGTTTGACCTCAGATGATGCTCGGATTGGCCCGATTGTACTGTTTGATTATCCAGAAAAAAAGAGAAGAGAAAAAAAGGTAAATTATTTTTACAGATCCTGTTTCACTAATGAGCACGACATACTTTGCTGTTATTCTTAGTGTCACCTTTACAATCTGATCATCTAAGACACAGGAAGGACAAGCTTAGTCAGTCTAGCTAAGAGTTCATGGCAGAATTAAGGTCTATGTATCTTCACTCACAGTCCTCTGCTCTGACCGCTAGATGATGTTGACGACTTGATTCTTTGAGGTAAATGAAAGCTCACTCTGACACATCTGTTTCCAGGCAATAGCACAGAGATATCTCTTTTCTCTAAATCTGACTGCAGATAATATTACAATAAACTGCTTTTAATATATTACCAAGGTGACATATAGTTTCAAATAACTTTTAAGAGTAGAAAATCTTCTGTCACTGAGAAAGACCTGAAAAGTTCCCACAGTCTCACAGGGAATATAAACATCTCATGGGCATCTGTCTAAAAACAGCAGAGAACAAGCATCAATGTACTCAGCAAGAAGCACTGGGATTAGCAGAAAGAAAAAGCCTTTTAATAGATTAATATATTACAAGCACAATTTATATTTTTCCCTAACAAGTTTCAAGCAAAACAGCCAAGCTGCATGAGGATTTGATGGATATTTTCCCTTATGATCGGGGACTCTGTACCAGAACCTCTCAGGGCTGCCCACAGTCATATTCCTATGTTTGCAAAGTATATTGACCCTAAAGACCATTCAATCTATTTCTGTCACAGATTAAGTGACCTCTGAGCTTTTTGCTTCCAACACTGGAGAAAGCGGCAGGTAGAGGAATGTTCGTTCTCCAGTGAAGCTGTACCTTTGTTTGCTGTGTTCTCATGAATAACTGATGGGGCCTTGGCATCATGAACAGCAGCACTGACACAGTTGACATGACAGCACTATAGAGTGAATCCCGATCTGCCCTCCCAGAATAAGACGGGATGTTTGCTCGTTTCACGTTTCACCACAGCAGGCTGCTCAACTATTTATAAGATGAATAGAAATTTCCACTACTTCAGCCGGCACACCTGCCTTTACCTAGCAACTGCATGACCAAGGCAAAGGAGGCTTTGATGCCTCAGTGCAATATCTTCCTGGAGGGGAAAAAGGACTGCTTTGGCTGTGACTAAAATATATACGAGTCAGTCAGGTGCCACTTTGACACTATTTCAGGCCAACAATTCACATCAAGAAAGCCTAGCAAAGGTCTGAGGGTCAGGCCAGGAGAAGTCAGAAAACTGACTTTTCAGTAACAGTGAGTCAAATAATACTAACCAGACTGAAGCTCCATTATCCTGGGGATTTGGGCACACATATTAAAAAAAATAATAATAAAAAAATAAAAAAGGGCCCATACAGAGACATCTCAGTCCAACTAAAGGCAAGATTTAACAAGTACATTTTACAAACAAAGAGGGGGTGGCAGCAAGAGGAATGTGTGCCAGTAGAGATTCTGCATGTATACTGTTGCCAGGACTAGCTATAAAAAAAAGAAAATATTGAATCAAGTCTAGTTACACCTGACAATTGTCCTCTCCCTGCCATCCTCCTGAGGGGGAGCAGGAGCTTTGGAGCTGGGGAGCTGAGCCCCACACAGGTACCAGGGCTGGGCACTGGGCACCAGGGACAACTGGCAATATCACTGTCCATCCAGCCACAAAGAATTGCATCTCACTCTGCAGCAGTATTATTGCATTTATTTCTTATATTTCTGTTTTATGAGTTCTTCCATGAAAGAGACTGTTTTTACTGTGGCCTCTTAATAGTTCATCTATCAATGCTTGACTTTTTGAGTGGGGACCATAAATAAATGCAAGCTGTTCTAGATTCTTCACAATATTATATCATCCTGGCAGTTATACAAAATGAATGAAATTTAGTTAATTGTTTCCATGTAAAGAAAGAAAAAAAACATAATTGCCAGAGGATTGTGAATAGTATTTGTAAAGTGAAGAGTTTACATAACAGCAACCAGAGAAGAAGATAAAGCAGTGTATATTTTAGGGAGAAAATTAGATGGACCCAAGTCCAGGTCATAAATAGTGGAAAAAGGTATATGGAAATGGAAGCGGAAGAGGGAAGGGAAGAGGTTTTTCCAGGAGACATGCTTCAGTTTCAAAATACCCCATGCTCTACACAAAGAAATAACCTTTCCCGAAAGTGCCCAGCATCTTTTCTCCCCTGTGTCTGACACATGCTTCTTGAATGCAGAGCTGAGATCAGATGCTGAGATCAGGGAAGGCAGGGGAGAAGGTTCCCAGCAGCAGGTGAAGCTGAATAAACAGCGTCATCCTTTTGTGTTTCAGTAAACTCAACCTGGGACTGATGGTAATCTGAGGGCTATTTCTTCCATCCATCTCCTCTCTTCCCATTCCAATTCCCTCCCCCTCTTCAGCTTTGCAGTGAGCAGCTCAAGCTGCCTGCTTGAGCTTTGGCTGCTCTCTTTAAAAAAGAAAATCATCCTGCCATCATCCACCTTGCTTTAACACCCACCCACTTAGGAAATCGGAAAGCTGTAGATCTCCTCAGAGGCTGCTAATGCTGCTAATTCTCTTACCTTAGGTGTCTCTCTGAAATGTGAATGCAGGCTTTCTGCACATTCCTAGGCTGTAGCACATTCTGCTACTTTTCCCATACACACTTCAGTATCTGCTGTCCTTGGTTAAAAATAAAGCAAGCCTGATCCAACTCTCTCTTATTTCATTTTTACACAATCGGGATGCCGCTGTTTTTCACCTACATAGCACCAGTTTGCACTTCCTAAACCTTATTGTGATTCTTTTCCGTTCCTTGGTAGACTAAATTACCCTCTCTAAGAGCAACCAGACCATTTCCCAGATTTGAGTGAGCTGATTTAAAGATAGCTTGAATCTCCCTGTCTTGCAATGTAGACATGATTGGGTGAGGGGCACGACCACTGCTAAACGTACCATCCAGTTGCCATGAGCTCACATAGCTGCCTCTCTAAGTACTATTAATGATTTACCTATCAAATGAATTATCTGATCTGAATGATCAGATACTTGCCTAGTAGGTTTTAACTCCTTGCTACACTGAAAAGATATTTTTAAGATGCCAAGTTCTCTTTTTGTCCCCCTACCCAGAATAACATCAAGAACATTTGCTAGAAAACACACCATGACCTATGCTGCTCTTAAAAAGTTTTGTCTCAAAGCTTATTGTTTCCATACTGCTCCATCATCCCAAAAGAATATAGAAAAAGATGTACTGTGGCTAACCTGCTATTATTCAAGTCCTCTGTTGCTGAACCCTGGATTCAAAAAGAGGAAAGGAGCAAGGTTCCTGATTTGCACTGAAAGCAGTTTTAGACATCCTGGATCCTATATAAAAGTCCTAGATAAATTTAGTCCCTGCTTACAGGAATTACAAAGATCTAGGGAAGAACTAGATAGAGAAAGCAGTCAAGGAACAGGGGAGAATCTGCTCTGTACTGGAAACATTTTTAGCATCTCATGAGTTGAGTGGAAGCAGAATACGAATAAATGTAGAAAATCTTAGAATACTTCAGTTTTTTGATGAAATAAGCAGGCCTTGGTCTATTTCAAACACACCTTAAAATGACCTCCTGAACCCACCTTTGCCCATATCTCTTCTGAGTCCATTCCTGACTGAGAGTGGAGCATCTTGTCTGAGACTGAAACTCAGCCAGCCAATATGCTCCATGAATAGATAATATAGTCACTGCAGAGACAATATACTATTGTATACTGTATACTGCTCTACCACAATTCTTATATGAAGTGATTTAAAAATTGAAAAAAAATCAATCAGACGGTTTCAGAAACCCTTTCAAATAAGCTCATTATCCACTGATATCCATTGAGGTTCCTTAGTCCTGGAAAAACTGTGCCTTTAATAACAAGGAGGAAGCTACATCTGGAACCACATATCTGCTTTTCATGACATGACCCCTGTATGTACTGCAGTGAGAAAACAGAGAAGATTTTGTTCAGAACTCTTTATGATTGCTCTGGTCCAGTAAGAGACATGACAATATTGACAAAAATTGGTAAAATATAAAAAGTTATTTGAAACATTTAAATGACCAGATGAAATGCAACAATATGGGAATGGTTTACTCTTTCCAAATGGTTTAGTTAATTCAAAAAGTAACTAAGACTCAAGCGTCCCTTGGGATCCAACACTGTAATACTCCATTTAATTCTACACACTATGACTGAGACAAGATCTAAGGAGGTCAGGAGCAGCATAACAGGAAAGATTTTATTTTAAACCTCAGCCACTGGTGGAAATAAAACTCATTCTTGTTTGGAGGAATGTTAAAAAGTAGGTTACAGAGTCTGCTTTTTCGTTTGTTTTACCTGACTTCCAGTAATACTGCCTTACTTTGAGTTATAATAGCATGGACCATTCTGTCTTTTTATGGCAACCTTTTTTAAAAAAACATTATTCAGTTCAGAGTACCTCTAGGACTAACTTAGATGTGGTGCATCAAAATAGGAATAAATAGGAATAACATCTTTATATTAAAAAATAAAAAGAGCAAGCTACTCTATATAAAGTCATGGAAACTGTACCAGCTTAGAGAGGAGAAGCATTACCTTATGAAGATGGAAGGAAGTACAAGGAGCATGGACAGCTGGAAAAACAGTGAGTCCAATTTGAATTATTTTGACATTCTGAATGTACCAAATTCACACTGGTCAAAAACCATGGCCATATAAATGAGAATCAGTTCTATGTTTTCTGTTAGGCAGATCAGAGTCTTCATTCGTTCCTTCAGACAACTGCCTTGTGAGGAGCAATTTAAAAAAAGAAATAAAAGAAAAAGGAAAAAAAAAGGAGAAAAAAAAGCATTTGGTAGATACAGATTTCCATTTCATCTAGAAAATCATTGTTATTTGAATTTCATCATTTGGAACAACATCTGAAGACACACATGACTTAATTGGAAATTGAATTGCAGAGCTTGCTTTCTAGTTTCCTCAACACAGGCATGATATTTCGTAAAGTCTATATTAGCAGCACAAAGACAGCACGTCTGGATCTACGACAGGAACTCCATAGCCACACAAAAATTTGTCAGCAATTTGTCGTATAGCAGAGGAGAACAGCATGAGGGGGGACACTCACTCCTCTCACTTCCCACCTTCACTTGCCATCTGTGCTTGTATTAGCTAAAAGCAAGATGGTCTTAGGAGGATATTGCCACAAGTTTGCTACTGTCGATGGCACCTTACTACATGTGGATGTACCAGCCCCAGTCTGCACTGGCCCAGGGCTCTCCTTGCTCCATTAAAAGCTATAGATACACCTTTATCCTCCGAGGCATTGCACCCACTCCTTAATGTCCAGCAGAGCCAGTCAAAAAATAAATATTCAAAAGTGTACAAGTAGATACAAAGATGTCTAAGTGTCTGAGATAAATATTATGGCTTGTTTTCAGGGTCACACACTTCCAGATGAGCACTAAGCAACATGGTCAGGGCTGAGACAAGACACTTTTAATATTTTATTAGAAGTGTCATGAAATGCTGACATATCAGAAATTGCCATAATTATCATTTAAATAACAGTAAAACATGCATGCTGGCAATCATGTTGTAAAAATAGTCCTTTCAAGTAAGACCTCCTTGTCCCCAAAGTCTCTACCTAACAGAGTATTATAGAGTGCTGCGGGCTCTCCCTGCACCTAGCTGAAGATAAGCTGCAGAACCACAGTGTTCATGGTATCCATATTTCTAAGTTAAAAGGTCATCATCATCATCCTTGTATTATCATTGTCCCTATTATCATTCCTATTATCATTTTACTAAGTTTCTGCCTACTACACTCTGCCTTCTCTGTGGGATATGGACTGATTTTCCTAACCTTTTTCCAGGTATTTAAAAAAAAATTCACTCAAATGATATGGACTATTATGTTCCCAGACTGCAACTTTCACAGCTGTACTCATTTTTGTTTTCCTGGAGGGTACCTAGTGGTACCTATCCTCCTCTTACCCTGCTCCATTTTACAAATATTTCAAAATTCATTTTGCCTCTGTGCATTTACCTGTAGCATTCTCCAAGGACAAAAGGAGGGCTGCTACTTGAGCATAAAGGTAGTTTAGCTCTACATGCAAGGGTGAAAAGTGGAGATGGAAAGGGATCAGCTAAAGCACTGTGGCTCGATCTCCCTAATGAAGCAAAACTCTCACACTGAGCTGCTCTTATAGCACTGTAATCAAATACACTTCTCACAAAGTTTGAGATTTATACAGTCCTGGACAGATCAAGGTAATTATCAGCTGCTACAGCTTAGAAGGGTTCCTTTCTCCTCTACTTCATGCTAGTTGTCAGCTTATAATCAGAAACAAAACCTTTTTTTTTTAAAAAAAAAAAAAGATTGCCTTATTAGAAACTGTAGAAGGGAAAATAAAGCAATAGGTTTTAATAGAACAGTAGTAGAAGATGTTCAATACACATGAACTCCCTCTTCCTTACCATAAAAAAAAAAAAAAAGGAAAAGGAGAAGAGGAAGAGGAAGAAGAGGAAGAAGAAGAGGAGAAAAAAAAGAAGAGGAGGAGGAGGAAGAAGAGGAAGAGCAACAAGAAGAAGATGAAGAAGAAAAAAAAAGAAAAAAAAAAAGAAGAAAAAGAAAGAAAAAAAGTGAAGAGAAGAGGCAATATTTTTGCTTTGGTCACTTTTATGAAACACTACTTTGCAAGAACAAGCTAAACCAAGATCCCAGTCCCATTTCCGAAGGACTACAATTGTAGAAATGATTTCATAAGTGATCCTAACATTGAGTAACTTGAAGTATGTTTTTCCTGATATTGAAAGACTGATAGACATTGGAGATGAGGATGAAACCGTTTTGAGGAGGCAAAGTAAGCAAAACCCTAGTACTGAGAAGGCTTTGGAAATTTTACCATTCACAGGATTTTACCTTTGCTGGTAAGTTGGCTAGGAAGTTTGTGTTTAAACTAATTGTGTTAACATGTATTTCTTTTTTAGATAATAAATTGATAACTGATTACTTGTGAGGAATAAAGAATTAAAACCCACATCTTCCAGAAGGAGATGAGATTTGGGTCCCACTGCATAAAGCATTGACTTCCCTGCATGGGACAATAATCCCTAGAAACACAGGGATATGGTTCTAATGACTTGTTGTGCTAGTAATTGTTAGTAATATAGTTATTTTGTTCTATCCAAATGTGTGGAATGTGATCAGTGAAGAGTTCATTGCAAAATTTCTGTGAGATTTCAGGAACTTTGATTTTAAAAAGTCTGTTTGTATGCATCTTTCTAGTCATTACATGCCATAAAGCCTACTCATACAAAACATACAAGTGGAACGAAATATCTGTGAGAAGCAAAACTCAGAAAAATGCATTGAGCAAATTGTTCTAATGCCAGAAGTCTTGACCGGAAATAACTTAACATTTCTTTAACAGCATAAGCAGATGTGACAGAAAGAAGATCACTAGGCAAACTGTTCAAAAGATATGACCTGTGCCAGAATAAAAGGCCTATTCCAAATCAGACTGATGTAAGCACACATAGCTGAAATGTACACAAAGGATCCTCAGTTGAAGTGTCTCCAGACACTTCAGACGGACAGAATCAGAACATGAAGGCATGTAAAATGAGGAAAAGTTAAGACTTTATTGGGCTATGAAAGAGAATTTCAGAATGACAGACCAACAGAAGTTGGTTGTTGAGGTTGGCAAAGCCGTCTGGAGAACAACTTGTCTAACCCTTCTGCTCAAGCAGAGGCAGCTACAGCAAGTTACTCAGGTTTGTGTCAGGTTTTGAGCATCTCCACAGCTGAAGACTCCACAACTTCTCTAGGCTCAATCTAGATTGAACTAGTGTTCAACTATCTATCCTCAAATTATTTTTTTCCTTATATTTAAGGACCAGACACAACACTTCAGCTATGACTTCATCAGAACCATAGCTGAGAAGGCCAGAGGCCAGAGAGTAGGAGAAGTCAGTATGCTGACACAAAGGGAACAAGCCTCTAACAAACTATATGGTAATTTGCTATTAGAGATAGCCAGGAGGAAAAAAAAAAAAAAGAAAAAGAAAAAGAAAAAGGCACAACAATACACAGCCATCAGAGTGCTACAAAGCCAAATAGCCCCAAAGATACTGAAATTAGACAGTTTCTAAAGTATTCCACTCAATGAGACCAAAAGAAGAACTCAAGATTTATGTGTTCCCAAACAGTTTCTGACCTTCTGAACAGTTTCAGAGTGCGGATGGCTCAAAAGAAGAATAAAGAAGCTTCGAGTCATTAATTACAATTTTACAAACTCAAGATATCTCAGCTTCTGACTAGGTAGAAATTGTCAACATGTAACTATTTCAGAACAATTTACAAAGCAGAATATAGGCATTTATATACACATAGGCAAAACACATTAAAGCACTGAAAAGAAATTGAAATGAATTAACTTACCATGCAAGTTTCTCACTGATCTGGAAAGTATTCTCTCAAAAAACATTTTACTTGATGTTTACAGTGTTGTCAATGCTTACTTCTTTGGAAATACGAGCAAGATAGATTTTCATTAAGCTCTGAAGCATGATACATCTAATATTTAAGAAAGTGCTCTTGCAATCATGTCAAGGTATCACTCCTAATCTCACACTAGAGAATACACATGTCATGACTTGAGAGTACTATAAGACGTTAACAAAATATGTAATTGGCTCCATATGGAAATTAAGCAACTTCTAGCAAAAAACCATTTGCTGGTCATGGTCCAGATCATTAGACATAAATTTTCATATCTGAAGACTCAGCAAAAGGGATAATAAATATAAAGGGGCAATAAAGGGGCAATAAATATATTCGCAGTCCCAACTTTTGCCTTATATTCTTCACCCATCTGCATGTTCCTATGCTCTCATGTTTTTTTATAGTAGCCTCATTCTACAGCTATTACAAACTTCTCTACAGTAGCAACTATGTAGCTGGATTTTTGCTTTGAAAAGAAATATTTGATTGCTCTTCATTGAAAAAGAATTGCCTGGAGAATATGAACCATTTGCCAGCAATGAGATCTTTGTAATGGGTAGAGGAAATGAGCAAAGATCTGTGCACATGGGATGCTGGAGGCTTAAGGAAGGAATCCTGCAGCAAACAGTTTCACCACACAGCAGTTTGCAAGTCAAATGCAGCTCCAGATCTGAATCATAATTAAAGCACTGATGAAAGTCTAACTCTCAGTGTCTGAACTGGGCAGTAAGCACAGCTGTATATGAATAACAATGCCTTAATACATCCTTCACCAAAGCAGGACTAGGTGGCCAGTAATACTGAAGGACCAGAAATGTCAGTTGGCTCAAGTAAGTGACTTAACGACTCGATACAAACCACCTGAACAAAGCATAGCTGGGCCAAATCATCCTATATCCTCTTGATACATCACAGGAGAATTTATTCTCCTGGTATATATATATTCATCATTTTTACAGAAAAAAATGTATGGCAAGAGGCCAAAAAATGTGAATATGGGTCTCTGCAGAAGAGAGGTTTGGTAAACATTCCATCATTTTTTTCATTTCCAAGAAGATGTTATATTTAATTCAACAGTTCTCACTAATGAGACACACCAATAAGAAAAATCAGGCATAGCAATGAGTGTCAAGAAGCCCAAACAAAGAAATTCTGCTAGCATATCTGCGTTGGTGGAAGTGGGCTGAGAAGGAGCTTACAGCAACCTAGGAGAATGGCAGAAGATGGCAAGAAGGCGGGAGAGGCAATGAGGCAGAGACACGTGCTTATGGTCAGCAGAATATGCAAGAATCAAAGGAAAAGGAGAGCACAGCAGTAAAGTAAGGATAAGAAGAGGAAGAAGAAGTGAATATGTGAGAACACAGAAGTTGAAAGATTGGGAGGTTTAAGAAGGAAGAGGAAAATGAAGTTGCAGTGGTGTCTAGCAATAAAAAAGCTTAGTATCACTTATATCACTAATAGAAGAATAGAGCATTGATTTTAAAACCTTAGGGATTAAAATATAATAGTTCTAGTTCAAATAAAATTCTCCCAAATCTCCAAATCAGGTGAGACACAAAAAAGCACCCTATTAAGTTAATGAAGAATTGTAGTAGCAGTGGTATCCAAGGGGAATACTAGTTTTGTAAAATGTAGCAAGAGGTTACTAGAAGCAGCTGTGGAATGGTTTTGAAATGAAAGGTAAATGTACTTACATTTCTCCTCAACAAGCCACTAATTAGACCCAGTCTGGACTTCAAATAACTTCTTTCCCTTTTTATAAATTTTATTTCTCCGTAACAACTAGGAGGATACATTATTTCCACCAATGTGTAAGTTAGGATGTTGAAGCGTATGAAGTCACAGGTTTGTGATCTGGGAGAAGTGGTATTTTGCTATGATAATAACACCATTTCTGTATAACTAGCCAATGACCTTTGTTCTTCTCATCAGTAAATAGACCATCTTTGTAACAAAAGTAAAGCTGAGGGATTTGAAAATGTCAAAATAGCAGAGCAACAAAGAGCCCTTGGCCCATATAAATATTTACATTTGAAATATCCATTTGCTGAATGGGATATTTCAGCTGTTGAGGGCAGCCTGAATCTCATTATATCAGCTCCGCAGGCCTATTGGTGCTCTTATTTGAACACAGACAAGAGCAGCATATTTATTGTGTGATATGCACATTCCAAGCACCCAACACACTTATAAAGGAGGTTGTATACCAGCAATGACATGTCTCTGCTATTCAGCTTTTATGACAGCAACCAGGCTCCACAGCTGTGTAGCCTTCCAGTACTGAATACAGATCCCTCACAAGACAGCTGTCTTTATTTATTTATTTATTTATTTTTATTATCAAGCAGAGAAAAAAAATGCTAAAAACTGGCCTGAGTAATATGTTGCCTAGTGGAAAATCCATTTTAATTTACTAATTATTCTGATCTGGAACTATGGTAGGTAAAATGCTGTCTAGTCCTTTTCAACTCAGGAATATTAGCACATGCATCCCTTCATTTAAATCCAGCCATCTCAGCCTGCCTTGAGCGCATTCTCACAATCAGCACGTACTAAGAAGCTGCTCTAAATGAACCTGGTCTTCTTTCCTGCTAGAGATCCTTCTGACCTGTGCTCCTGTGAGCTGGCATAATTTAGTAAGAGAGGGAAGGAATATGGAGAAGGTATGTTATCTCCCTCTGACCTTGGAAATCAGTCAAGTTATTCCCACTCCATTTGGGGAATTTCAGGGGAAGTGGACCACAGGGACATCTGTCAGGTCAAAATCAGATCTCCTGCTTTACAGGAGAAAAAATGGGGGGGAAGCTATAGGTGATAGATATAATGGTATAAGCAAAGGGATAGAATCCTCTTGCCCCCTATAGATGTTGTGGAGTCCCCTGGCCCTTCCATTGGAGTTGGTTTCTTCCAGAAAATAAAACACTATTAGCTCTGCAAGGGAAAGTTCATGATTTTTTCTCCACTATGCGCACCTATTGGAAAGAGAGAACCAAGCTGCTATTGGAAATGTAATGCACTATGGTTCTTCTTACAACTTTACAGTTATTACAACTTTATTGTATAGTTGATATTGAATACTATCAGCTACATATATCTTTATCATATCAGCTCGTTGGAATTTTATACAGGTTGTTATATTTCATTTTTATATAGGTTGTTGTATTACTGCTGTAGAGCCCAATATGCCAAATGAATAGATGAGATACTGCTGTGACCCTCTTTACAGTATCTGTCTGTTTCTACACACAGTGCATTTCTTTGCTGTTTTGCTTTCACACCAGGAAAGGCTCTAAACCAGACATAAATGATTTGAGTAACTTGATACCTCAAAAGTACATTTTCACTTATTTCTAATAGATTTCACTTGATTTTTCCTGAGTAAAGGATGGAGATGGAAAAGTTTTCCAGTCTTCAAATTTATATTCCAGTTTGTTTTTATTTCATCTTAGTTTCCGGCATTTCTGTGACAAATAAATTCTACTTTTCCTATTAATATTTTATAAACCAACAAGCAGCTGTAAAATGAATCAAACCCAAGTTTAGTAAGTCTATAAATGATAAATTGGCAATATGTATAAAATTTGGCTTAATAGGGATATTTCCATCTTTTTGTAAGGTTCTTTGTAACCCTACATGATCACTGAATACAACTTAAGGGAGCTCTATGATAACATAACGATCTCCAGAGACTTGTGGTGGCCCTGATATGACAGAGCACTACCTACATTAATGATGAAAGCATCATTTTGGCTTGGAGCATGCACCTCTTAATGCTTTGCAAGTATGCTTTGCCTGGAATGTAGTAGACTACAAACAATTACCTCTTGTGTGCTTTAGCTTTTTCCAAGCTCTGTGAAAACAGTCTCCTCCTTTAACTGTACTAATTTTTCCCATTACCTTTTTTTTTTTCTCACCACTACCTAACTGATTGAAAGGAAACACACTCTCAGATGGAAAAATGCAGAGGCTGTGATTAAGACTAAAAAGCAATCTCCAGCTCACTCTATTCACCAATAGATGACAAATATAATGAGGTTTACTGCTGTTTCCAAGTACTTTTCTATTAAGTCATTACTTGATTGTCAACGTATAAAAATGTATGGTTATATAATGGAAAATTCTTCAATAACAAAGTTCAAACATACAAAGTTTCTTTTATTGGAGCAATTAATAAGTTTTATTACTCACACGAAGTGCATGATGTGTGAGAGCTGAAGAAGAGCTGGTAATAATAAAAATGTATAGAGGACTGAGGATGAGTGCCATAAATCATTTTAGCCAAATAAAGGAACAAGCACATAAACACACATACACACACAAACCAGCACACATGGGGCTGCTTATATACCATAAGACATTAGACCATGAATTTGACAATTCAACGATTAGTATTTCTGATTCTGCAATCAACTATTTGAAAGGCATGTGTCACACCTGTAAAACACACTTGCCGTTCGCACCATTTCAAAGGCAGGCACAGGGGAGTGTCTACCCATTTGCATGTAACTTTGCAGTCCTACAGTGGAGGTCAGGTATTGACTTAAATGAAATTGCTGGTTCTGAGGTACATCGTGGGAACAAACACAGCTTCATATGGGCCACAAAAGGCACAGCTTCTATAGCTCATTGCCATTGGGGTATGTTGTTCTTAACCTTTTTCTCCAGAGCAGAGGGTTGAGGGTGTAATGAGCCTCTTGTACCATCCCCTCTGATGTTTTTTTCCTTCCAGACTAGGACTTTTGTGTGGGTGAATGGTGATTGCTGACAACTCCTTGCCACCCAATGGAGGACCCACAAAGGGTAATGTCTTCCAGCCTTTGCATGAGCCCCCAGGAGGCTACAGCAGCACCAACTCAAAGCATATGTCTACCCTTTGAGTAGGGTAGGATCTCTTGAGAGCCTCGAGTGATGACTTGAGGGGTGGTAGCTGCACCCTAATAATAAGCTAGATGGAGGACCTTCCTGTCAAAGCAATGAGACACTTTAAAATCAGCTACAACAGGATATCTCTATTTATTTTTTGGAGCCTTCCCTTCACAAGAACTGACTCAACCTATCTCTGATCAGCCTGAGAGATCTGGTGTCACATGTGTACATGAAAAGCATCTAGGCGCTTATTAAATATGCATTTCCCTTCCTACTAACATCGTTCCATCAATATTTTAATGCCATGTTGCCTGTTAGATTGTGTTCTTTCTGTAACATGAGGCTCCTGCTGGGGCAGATAAACACCAGAGAAATGGATGTGTTTATGAATAACATTTGCTTTTGTATGAAGAGTGGTCATCACTGGTAAGTTTCTGCCAAAAATACCTACAGCCAGGAAATACCATCTGTAATTCCCTCTACCGATAAAACCAAAGGGGCAGAGTAAAGGTGTACAAGATAAGGCTGAAAGTATTCAAACAAAAAGAAATACTTATTGTCAAATGAATACTTCATTATCAAGCTCATTAGATCAAAGTTAACCCAGTGTAAACCTACTGACTTAACCAGGCTTCTGTGAGGAGTGAATTTGGATCATTGACTATTTCTGGAGCGGAATCCACATCAACACGAAGTTTGTCATCAACTTTTAATGTCTATTTTCTAAAGTCTCTCATTTTGCTTTCTGTTTTTTTTTTCCTCTCCTCTGGTTATAGACTCATTGCCAAGTTTCAGTCATCTGCTGAAAAACACAAGCCCACAGCCATTGTGCTCCACAACCTCTTTTGTTGTCCCTGCCATTATCGAAAGCTCTAAGCTATGACTCTTGAGAGATGCCATTAAGGTTTCCTTATTGTTAGTCATTTTCCTGATCTTTCATGTTTCTTCTGCTCAGGAAGTAGCTTTTCCTGGAAACATTCAGGCAGACTAGAATCTGATGACAGACAGCACCTTGGGGTAATGTCTTCTAAGATGTAAATACATCACTTTTTTTTTTTAGGTTGATAATTCCAATTTTAAACATGAAAGGCCAGATCATGCCACTCATTCACACACTAACTCGTTCCTCAGAAGTCTATGGAACTAGATAGGAGAGAAAAACAGTTGAACGTGAGTAATTTTGGATAATGCAGTCTAAGATTTTATAGCACATTGTATTGCCTTGCTGAGGGTAAAGTAATTGGACATTAGGCTGACATAAACCTGCTCATCTCAAATGCCATAAGATTGCTTTAAATCAGCCACAAAAATTCAGTGATGGTGCTGGGGCCTATCTGAATGCTCTCAAATGGTTATAAAGCAGTGTTTTACCAACCAATGTGTATCCACCTCACAGTGAAGGAGATCTCTTTTGAGGGGTGAAAGTTTTATTTTTCACATTGCATTGTTTTTCACATTTTCACATTCACATCAATTCTGCATCCCTTCTACCAGAAAAGACTGCAATACTTGGTGGCTGACAACAGCATCCCACTTTACATTGAGCCAATCCGAAGGCACAGGTGCACAAGGGAAACCATGTACATATTGTTTAAACTTGGTACTTAGATTCAAAACTGGAAACTAATTTAGTTTGCCAAATGAGCTCAAATCTAACCTGACTTCACTATACGACCATGATATCCTCTCTTTGGCAGGGGTAAATTCCAATAAATAAATGGAAAGTTATTTGCCTCAGAAGAAAAAGGGTTGGGGTCAAAGGAAGGTAGATTTGTGTACATATCACATCAACAAGCAGTTTCTCTTAAAAAAGTACAACACACTTCTACTATCAAAATAGAAATGATTCTTGGATTATTTTATACTACTTAATGTCAAAGTTTTGCACACAATAAACTGGATATAGCTTGATGAATATGAACAAAGTTTCAAACTAAAGTTATTCTTTGCATTCTCTGTCTGCAAGAGTAGGAAAAGATCAGCAGAAAGGGAACAAGATTCCAGTTAGAGTCAATTTGAAGATGCAGACAGAAGATTGCAGTCTGACAGGAGAAATTCCAGACAGCTGAAATTAATTCTCACCTCATATATATTTATTTTTAAGAGTTTACAAATCAAGGAATGACTGGGAGGGATTACAAATGTATGGACAAAACATCTTATGCTGAGCAAAAAGATCATTTTAATTGACTGTGCAATACTGATATATAAAGGATTATATTTCTGCTACAATTCACATCCCTAAAAACAGTGGGATACCAAGTATTGCATTAGCAAGTACTGTATATTTGTAGCATCCTCCTGTAACATGTAATCCTCCTCTACTGTTAACACTCAAAAAAAATATTTTTTTGTAATTTTTCATGCACAGGTTTCCTAGGATGTTACATTTTAGGAAGGTTTTGTGAAAATCCATATCATAATTTTTGAGCTAGGCAAGACTATGAAAGAAAAAAGAAAATTAGAATTCTCTGAGAGGAAAAAGTAACATCATGCCTTTCTCCTTCAAGGCACAGATTCCTCCCAAAATGACATAACTGTGAAACTGATAGCTCAAGACAGAAACAGTTTCTAGGTGCCTCCTGCATATGCATATATATAGTACATGTATCGTTAGAGACATACTTATGGATGGAGATGTATGTGCAGGAAAGTCATCATCAGCTGAACCAGTAATTTTAGAGAAAGTGAAATACTTCTCCTACAGAGGAATATTTAGAAGGAATGTGCAGGCCTACTGCTGGCCTTCCCCAGAGACGTTTAACTGAAAGAAGTCAATG
>JAUBOD010000502.1:3520207-3552506 GCA_032353885.1 Nothura maculosa
ACAGAGGAATATTTAGAAGGAATGTGCAGGCCTACTGCTGGCCTTCCCCAGAGACGTTTAACTGAAAGAAGTCAATGGAACAAAGTCTGTATTTCAAAGGAGGAGGTGTGTACGTGGTGTGGCTTTTGAATAATCATAATCCTACAGGCTAGAAAATATTCTTCCAGTTCCTCACTGATTAAGCCTCTTTGATCTAAGTGTAAATCACCATCCTTTCTCTGGGGGAGAGAGGGGAGAACTTACGTTCAGATTTCTCCTTGAGAATCTGCCAATGCATTTGCTGTTAGGAAATGACTAAAATAAGCTTCTGCACATATGTCCTTAAAAACACTTTGACTGTATTCGCCTGTAATTATTAAGCTTCTTCAGAGTGCATAAGCCAGTGAGAAAGGGATTAGAGGGGTTACTTTATGCCTCTGTGCCCAGAAAAATCCCTTGGCTACTGCAGCTCACTGCTCAGAGTGTCCTGAAAGCTTCTGCATAATCCCTGCCTCCCAGCCACCACCACCGTGCCATCCTCTTTATTTAGACACATTCAAATTTCATGCTGTAATCCAAAAACACTCCAACACGGAAACACTATCCACACTGTAAATCATACTGAAAAACTAATCTGCTGGTTTGTGTAGGGAAACAAGGCAACTGCATGATGAAGTTACCCTCAATTTTATGATGAATGGAAAACCAGAGGATGTAAATTGGTGGGTAGCATGTGCTGACATTTCCTGTTCTCCTGGCAGCTCAGGGCAGGGATCACTTTTTATACCTGTGCAAGTAGGAGAGGTCACAACAGGACACCAATTCTTGACTGGAGTGGCATGTGAGTATAAATAGAGGATAAATATAGGGAAGGGGGATCGTCTGCCTGACACCATTTATGGGATTTTTATGATGGAAAAGAACTTGCTAAGATCAATGTTGCTACATTACAAATAAGTCATCATATCATAGGCAGCAACATGGGACTGTGAAAAACCTGCTGGGTCACAGAGGATATTTCTCCTGTACACACTGTTATATAATCCCTTTCACTAACTCATCTTTAAGAACTCTACTTTTTTTCCAAAGGCAACATTTCTGTGCAATAAAATTCAACAAGGAATTCTGAGCTGCAAAAAGGCTTGAATGAAACACTACTGTTAAAGCCAACAACAGCTGTAAACATCCAAAGTGAACAGCTCCCAAATCATGATGTAAAAGCAGAGAAACAACTGTCAAATGTGCATTTACACAACATCTGCATGATAGAGTCTTAAAAAAAAAATTCCTTTGTGGAGGCATCCAATTGCAAACACTTCCTGAGGTAAGAGGAACCAGAAAAAATCAAGCATAAGGACTAAAGCAAGACTAGAGTAAGAAGGGAAATCTGGAGGCTGTTGGGTTTGCAGTGGGGAAGTGCGATCCAGTGCCAGAGCTCCCTCCTTGTCCAGTCACGTTTGTGCATATCCCCTTGGCACATCACATCAGCGTTGCTTGGTCACCATCTGGGAAGTGGAGATAATAACACCTCTTGTGCCATGTCTATTTAGATTGCACATGCCTCACAACAAAGACCATCTCTGACTTTGTTTGTCAACAATATGTAGTGCATGGACCTCGTCCTTGTACACAGCTCCTGGTCTCTAGTACAATAATCACTGCTATAATCAATACAATAATTATTATAATAGTGCCAATAAACATAACTACTAACCAATATGAATCTAGCAACAATAACAAACTGATTTTTTTTGTTTTGTTTTGTCAGAATTGTTTTCCTGAATATGTGAGGCCACCAGTGTCAGAAATACAGAACAGATTTTCCTGTTGTGGAGCAGCTACTGATGATTGCCGGCTGCACATGGGATGTATTGGAGGATGCCATACAAACACATGCAGTGAATAAACAAGCATTCAGACACTGATCACTCGTGACTACCCAAAAGCATAATCTTCTATTTACTATTTTCAGAGTGACCAGGGAATTTATTTCACATCAAGCTTATCAAAGAATGAACTCTAAAATATTATTTTAAGATAGCCTCACAGGACAAATAAGCAAAGAATATGCACCACAAACAGAATAGACCATATATTTTCCTGATAATTCACTCACCTCTTTCACTTTAACAATAGTAATTGGCCAGGAATACCAAATCTTCCTTATTCCGAGTAAAGAGTTTGTTAGATCCATGACACAGAGAAGAAATTAAAACAGTAGTTGAGAACTGCAGCCTGATATTAAGCCCTCTGGGACTTGAACAAACTCTGCTGACAGTGCTTTGCTAATTTTAAAAATTGCTACAATTAATTTTTTAAATAAATGAGCTCCCAAAGTGACATATTTCAAACATAAAACCTTAGTATTCCTTTCTACTAAACTATACACCATTGCTCTTGGAGAAAGAGGAGGAAGCTCTGAGCTAATTTTTAAACCCAAGGGAGTATCAGCAGACAGACAGCTGCTAAGGCTTTTTGCTTGATCCCCTGCAAATTACCTTGAGCTATTCATGACCAAAATGTGTCATGTGCCAATCTGAAATCATGTTGGAAGAACTGGTGGATAGGGTCTCCCTTTCATACCTCTGGTAGGCTTATGTCACAAGGCTGCAAGGGATAACCATTGCTATTTATAGGTAATCTCTCTTTTGAAAGGTGACTCTTCATTGTACGTTTTTTGACCCATATCTCTCCCAAAAATATTCTCTTGCAGTTCATCCCTAATGGGTATTTTAAGCAGATAAAAATAAAATAAACCATGTAGTAATGTGAAAGATAGCTTCTGTTCTACAGCTGACAGCCTATGGAATGCATGGCACTCTCATGTTTTCAAGAGTAACATGTGCACTTTTTTTTTAAAAAAAAAAAAGAAAAAACAACTTCACTATATTTGGCCAAGAGCAGTCACTTATTTTACATGATGAAGGCTCTTGATAATAGGAGATCTGGGCTCTGAATCATTCCCTTTATCATGAACTAGTCAAGTGTAAGCACAGAGCTGTTTATCAGCCCACCAAACTGGAGCTCACAGCAAGCTTGGAGACAGGATGGTGCCTGCTCTATGTTTCTCAGTGCTTTTGACTCTGAAAAATGGACCAAAATAATTCTCATATTATAAAACTAAGCTAATGCTTCATATTTGAATGGTCATCTTAATCTAAAAATGACCTTCTTCTCTCACTTTCTGTGAGTTAGAAGAAACAAGCAAAGTGATGGCAGACCTGGATACTAAAATAACTGCAGTGTTGAATGGAAGAAAGAGAAAAGCTTATTTCCATGAAAAGTGGTGCACAGCATTACACCAGTTTAAAGATGCTTCCTGGATTTCAGCATCATCAGAGTTCAAATGATGGAACCAAAAGGCTTGTCACTGTGGCAAGAGGTCGAACATGATGCAGAAAAGAAGGAATATGGGAGGGGAAGGGAGATAAAATGGGATGAGGCTTTATAAAAGAAGGAGGTTTGTATCCCTTGACAAGAGATCGGCAGGTTTAAGAAGATATGATTTAAAAGCACAGAGATAATGGATAATATTCCTTTCAAGTAAACTCTCTCATGCTGCTATCTTCCCTAAGAGATAAAGGCGATGCGTGAAGCTTTCTCATCACACTTCTAAGAGTGGGTAGGCAGGGATGTGGGTTGGTTTTCTTCAGAATCAAGTGCTGCCTTTTGCTGAGCTTTATCACTGTGATGAGCAAAACTGAGCATAGTACTGCAGGGAAGGCGAAATAGCTCAGGTTATGCAGGGCTGAACCAGAAGTTGTTCTCACTGTCATCAATGTAACTTTTATCCTGATTAAGTTTTGAGAAGAGATGGCAGGGTTTGCTCCATGAAAAATAATGGTTAAACTGCAGAGGTTGAGGAGGGAATTGGTAACCTCACCAAGGCCACACGATAAAGTTAATTCTGCCTAACATACTGCAGCTTTTTTGTTCTTGCTGTTCATTAGAGACCTTGCCTTAAAGGCAGCTTTTATATTTTCAGACTGTTTAAACAATTAAATCATTAATCAAAGCAACAACTGTGTTAAAGAAAACAAAAAGCACTGAAGTAGTTCCTCAAAAGAAATTGAAAGGATTACAGTTGCTCTAACAGATCACATTTGAACAAGAAAGGCAAGACTATAGTTCTTGAACTGCTTGTATAAACAACTCATCTCAAAAATAACTTATACTAGGTAAACTAGCATTTCTGAAATTTCCTTCCTCACTCAAATAACAGGTTATTTCAATAGACATGAAGGTTTAACTCCGTTTAACTTTCTTAAGCTATTTGAAATCTCAATTGCGTTTGTATTTTAAAATGCTCTTCTAGATAACATGTGGAAGGAATTTGAGTTTAGGTAGGAGTTGCCTCACCTATCTGCAGCCCTGTAAAATTTAAGTATCTCCTCTGAGATTGTCATCTAGGTTACTTGAATAGACAGTGCAAAGAAATATCTTTCCCTAGAGAGTTTGTCCCATCTACTTCAGAAACAATTTTTGATGAGATGACTCACCCTCTGGAAATGCCTGTCCTTCTAGATTAGCTACACAGGGACACTTGGGAATAGACACTTGGCTGTGGGAGGGCTGAAATGTGGCCATCATTAAACTAATGCATCTAAATCAGGCTTACCTACACTGTGAGTTCGAAAAGGGGAGAAAAGGAAACCTCATGTCCATTTTCTCATGCCTGTTAGGCCAAGTAGGGCTATGAAGGAGGTTGACTAATGCTTTTCCCTGCTAATCGCCTGTAGGAACCAGAAGGAGAGATAAAGCTCTGCTATACTTACCTTAATTCATCTCCCTGAAAGTAGGAGTAGGAAAAAAGAAGGAAAGCAGGATGAAATTTCTGCACCAAGCTTTCATTTTGCACTTCAATTAGCCTTCATTTTAGATAGTTCATTGTCAGGTCTATTCCCCCTTTTCAAGATGAATTCTACAGGTGACTTCAGGAATTAAGTTTGCATCTTTCCTGTCTCTATCAGAAGCTCCTTTGATTAAAAAAAAAGTTATTGATAATAAACTCCAAATATTTACATTTCATGTTTTTCCTGAAGGAAAAGATTGATTTGCTAGCCAGAAACTTCCATTGCATTTTTTCCCTGTGTTCTATGGATCAACAGTAGATGCTTCCTTCCCCTGAAGTACAGAAATGGTGTTATACTGCTAGTATCTTTTAGATTCCTATACAGTTCTTAACACGTACTCCATTATTTTTGCATCATCTTCCATTCAACTTTTACTATTGGGGCAGGATAACCCTTCCTTTTTGTACTGCTTCTCATGTGCTCACAGCTACCTCATTTAGAATGAGGTAGAATGACTGTAGAATTTCAGGTTGTCTTTACCTGGTAGAATAGAATCGAGTCAGAAACATGCAGGTGGTAGATAGCTTTGAACCATTAAAGTGCATAACAGGGAGTCTTTCTCATCAAAAATATAATTTTGGTTTCCTGGTGTGTGGTAGAGCAAAGTCTGCCTTCACCTCAAAATGAAGCTCATTTTTCTCTCTTCTGGAAAGAGTAATTCTCTCTTCTGGAAGGAGCAAATGGAAAGGAGTATTTAACTGAAACCAAACAGCACAATTTCTGGGTAATACATGAATATTTTAAATGATCGATAGATTTCTATAAAGCTGTCCTCCTCAGCAGACAGACAAAGCATCTGACACTCTTCCATGATTGTCAGCTTAAGTTAGAATCACCAATGCATTTCTAAAAATAATATCAAAATACAATAATGATTACAAAACTGAGAAGGCACTTGTAATAATTGCTAGTTGATTGTGAGGTAAGTTTCTTAACATATTCTTCAGGAAGGAAGCACTCACTTAATCTTTACAATTGGACAAAATATGAGCCTTTGACAAGAGTCTTTGGCTCTTTTCAATCCTTTCTCCAATTAGGGTACCTTGCATACCTGCTATCATCCTATCTGATATGGGAGTATTTGCAAGACTTACATGTATGTGTATGTATATGTAATGAGTACATACACTCATTTATACTCATTACACAATTTTATACTCATTACATTTGTGATTGATATGTAGTGTGATTATGCCATAATATGAGGTTAGCTTTGCCTGTCAATCTTACCAATGGCTGGATAACTAGGACTAAAAAATTACTATTAGAGCATTTTCAGATCATATTCATTGTATCATGAGAATGATTTATATTTCAGGAGAGGATTACATTACACTAGAACCTAGACTCTTAATTTTGTGAACCACACCTGAATCATTCCCTGTGCTGTCCGGTGCTGAAAAAGATGTTTTTAAGCTCTCTCTGATTCCAAACATCTTCCTTTAATGGATATAGAATTTTAAAATAGATTTTCTATCAAAAAATTATTATTAATTTTGCTTGTTCTGTAACTCATAAATGAGGAGGTTTCTCTCATCTCACTTAATTCTCATCATAATTCTCAGCAGCATTCTCTTGCATTCCCTTGTAGGGAAATTCTTGATGCCATTGATTGTTTCCAAATTATGGCTCAGAATGCATTTAGAGTGCTGGAAATGTACTGCCAATTCCTCTAAGTCTTTACTAGTCTTCTTGGAATGATTTCAGAAAATATGCTGGAGCTTGGGAGATGATTCAGTTTTCTAAGTGCATTTTTTTCCTTTTAAAAACATAACCTCGTGCATGTACAAGGCTGAATACAGCCCATGTTTCCTCTAGTCTCTACAGCCACTATTAGCACAGAGACAGATTTTGAAACACTCTCTCAGTACAAACAGTACTCTCCACTTTTCAGTGGTCCAATATGAAATGGAGCAAAAAAAGCAAGAATTCCTACTTTCTGAGATACCACCATGCTGAAGCTGACATACACTCTTCTTGATGTTTTGCGCAACAAGTATGATTACAGCCTTCCAGTAAGATTGATTTTAGAATCTTTTGTGATCTTTTTTAAACCGGGGTTCTTGCAAAACACTATGCAATTCTATAGTAAAGTGACACTGTTACCTCTGTGTACTGTGGATACCAGCCACCAGCTAAATGTGAATCTGTGCTGTCATTCACAGCTCTCTGAATGTTTGAAAAAAAACCCACTGAGTTCAAGCTTAAACTGACATTATTAATACTGACAAGTCTCATTTTTAACCATCAGCTCATTGGAGGATGCTATTTTTGTCCACTACCCTGCAGAACCAAGATCCCTTCCAGTGATAAAGTGCAGGATTGCTAAATTCAGATTTTTTTTTTCCGGTAACATGACCACAATAAACCCAGAAGAATAAGTGGTCCATTCACAATCTCTGTGTAGATATATGCAGGTCATACAACTCTGTCTTCTCTTTTTTGTTCCTGTATGCAAGCAAGATACTGAAGTATGCACGAATCTCCCTCCCTAGAGCTCTTACACACCGTGATTCTGATAATGTGTCTTTCAGTGCATGCCTATTTACAAGAATTGTGAGGATAGGCAGAAGAGAGAGGATTCATGACAAGCAAAGGTATATTCACAAACAAACAAAAGACAGCTGATGGTTCTAATTTTAGGCTTACCAGCAATCTCTCTTTATGGCGAGATGAACAAAAAGATGTTCAGCTCACCACTAAATGGAGTATTAGCTGTACTAGGAACACAGGCATTTTAATTTATTTGGCTCTGTAACAGGGCAAAGAAGATGCTGTTTATGAACCACATAGCAGAAAGTGTGAGACTTAGTAAGTATCTAGTCCAGGTCATAGATAGTCATGTTAACTATTGTCATGATCTGAAGATGTCTTAAATCCAATCCAATAATTAACCAAAATACAAAGAAAAAGTCTCCAGCAGTGGATGTCATGACACCTAAGGCTAGACATCCACAAGTAGGCTGGGGCTTGTGGGTATTTACATGTGCAGCTGCCTAAAAGGAAACAATAAATTCATCTCTCTAGCCTGTTTCAGATGTCTGCCCTGGAAGCAGATGAAGCAAACTCTAAAATTGTGTATGTTTTTCCATTTGTTATAAAGGGAGTCCTGGACTATGATATGTACTGTAGGTCTGACATGCAGTGTACAGCTACTGAGAAACTAGGGAAATTTCATCCTCTGCATCAAGGGGTAGGTCCAAAATGCAATTATGTTTTTTGTTGAAAGATATATCGGTCCCAAATTAAAGTACTATAGAGTTCCAAAGGAGGGAAGATCAGAAAAGAAAATAACGATATATACAAGAAAACTAAGCAGAAATAAGGAAATAATTGAACATATCTAGGGAAAAATATCCCACAATATAATTGCTACTAAATCTGTGCATCTAACATTAGAACTGTATAAGAGTCACTAGAAAACTTGTCTGAAAGTTCTTGACAACATTTTCCCATGAAAGCATGAAGGGATGGAAACAGCTACCTTCTACAGGAATCCAAACTCCATATCTAAAAGAGAAATAATTATATCTCATTGATTTTTAATGACACTTAAGTATATAAGTGCCCAACAGTATGCCTGTGTCAAGAGGGCTCAGCTGAGTAGTGCTACGCAGATCTCTAACTCTTCACAGGATAGCACATTGCTACGTGAAGATGCTGGCTTGGGTCCCAAAGTGCAGTATTGCTTCTTCCCTGGTTGCCAAGGACACAGCGTGCCACAGCATAGAATAGACACGTCCCCACTCACATCACAAACAAGCTTCACGATTCCTCAGTCACAGAGGTGGTTTTGAGAACAATATCTGTTGTGCCGACAGAGAAATCTACATGAAAACAAAAAGGAAATTTTACTTCTTATTATGGATGCCTAAATGACTTCAGGATTTTTTTTTAAGTTTTCTGTGAAAGTCATGCGGAAGGAAAGGATTAGAGGTTCTCCCCACATATTTGAGCTCTTTTTGCTGTCCAAGTGGAAAGTGAAGTGGATTCACTCACTTCCTGAGACCAACAATGATAAATCAAGTGATTAATTGCTACTGTAGATAAATATAATGAACAGGAGAAAGTTGAGAGTAAACTACACAGTTGTCACCATTTAAACAGTTCACATTTTGTCATCTCTCAAGAATTATTTCAGTTCCTGCTAGAGGATGTTGTTTTCTTCTGTTTAGGAAAGATGGCATTATTTTGAAAGCTGCAGTTATCTGCAGTTATAATAAAGTATAACTGTAATATAAATATAAAATAAATATTTAAATATATATAATGCTAATATAATATAAATAATTTTATAAATACAATATTTCTGCAGATTAAGTTCTGTAACATAAAATGGAGAGTCTAGTATTACAGAAATACTATTTCCAATCTATGGAGATATGGTTGAAATGTAATATGCAGTTTAATTCACAACAATAACAAGGGACAAGCTAGAGCAATATTCACACACTGCAGATTAGAAAGAACAACAACAAAAAACACTTTTCATGTGGAAGAGATGATTTGATGCTGCAAAATATAAGCAGAAAAGGCGGAAGACATTATAACTAAGGCTTTGTCTGAGAAATTCAACCCACATAATACAGAAGCAGCTGTGTCACAGTAGTGGGAAGCCAGATCTATTACGTTTCCTTCTGAGAATCTTCAGGATTGCACAACATCATTGGTTTGTAGCAACATGCATTTGCGCAGGTATCTACACTGTGTCCTGCCAGCACCATAATTACAGTATACATGAATCTACAACAGGAAAAAAACAACAACCACAACCAACCA
Source organism: Nothura maculosa (assembly GCA_032353885.1). Classification (NCBI taxonomy): domain Eukaryota; kingdom Metazoa; phylum Chordata; class Aves; order Tinamiformes; family Tinamidae; genus Nothura; species Nothura maculosa. The sequence goes on from JAUBOD010000502.1 coordinate 3,529,819, forward strand.
AACAGACAAATATATGACATGAGAGGATCAAAAGAGGGATTTCTGAAATTCTCTTTTTTTTTTTCTTTCTAACATGTTACCTAATCTTACCGTACTGTAGACTGTTTACAAGCTACGAACTAGACTTGTTACGAAAGAAAAGATATCATGGACATGGTCTTGGAGCTGTAAAGCTTTTCTGCAATATTTGTGCATTATCACTTCAGTAGTTCATAGGCATTAACAACTGAGTGAACTTGCAATGGAAAAGAACACGATTCAAGGATTTCAACACCTTGTTGCCTTGAACTTGCTGAACTTTCAGGTAAGTTCTACACCTCTTCTTTCTTTATTGCAAAGTGTTGGAGGGTGGGTACACCAGGACATACTTGAGGTAGGTGGCTGAAGGAAGCAGCTACTTTAGCAATGTCCTGGGATATCACACAGGGTGGGCCCAGGTCTCAGACCTGCCATGGGAAAGACTAGATTCCTAGTGTTCTCTTGGGAGTCCCTCTGGACCAGGGCTCACAGCTAGAGCTGCCCTGGGCTGGTAACACCAGTGTGGGATGTTGGGAGGAACCTCAGGCAGGGTCTCCAGTGCCATGATCTTTGTCTCTTCCTTGATGAACTTGCAGGTGCAACGGAAGGTGCCACCGTCCAGCTGGTGAGCTAAACTCCAGTAGAAAGCAATAAAAAAGGACACTGGGGCTAGTCACACTGGTAAGGAACAGATAACCGATTACCTGCTATTATTTTCTGAGTGGGAATGATAAGTTGGTGGTGATAAGAGGCAAATAAAAGCCTCTGCAATTGAGACTGCATTTTGATGCCGCCAGTCTGGTAATCAGGAAATCACAGACTAAAGTCAACAGAAATTAAGTGGTCACAATCTTTTAAAAAGATATAATCCCAAATCAGTGAGCTATATTTCCAAGAAACAGATAAGAAATAACCTCATGTCAGGCTCTCTATCATGAGCATAAACTAGGATATGAAGTGTGCTCTGACCATGCTCTGTGAAAGTACATGTTCTACACTGAATATAAAAATATCAGTAACCCTGAGCCGTTAAATACTGTCCTAAAAGACAACTACTGGCTAAAATGAGATCTAGCAGAGAGTGGCAGAGCAGGGAAGTGCATAGAGCTGAATTTCAGCACTGAAGCTATCTCAGCAAGCCCTCCTTTTCTCAGTCTCATCCACACTCTGGTGACTGTCCTTGTGTTTTATCTGTGATTTTGTTCAGTGGATATGTGAAAAGACAAAGAAATTCCCTCTAGTTTAGGAGATGAAATAATGGATACTTGAAGATATCATTGGGGAGGCGGAGTCTTGGATTTTTCTATATTTTGCAATTTATAGGCTGTTAGCAGGAGTTCTGAGATTTTATTGAGACTTAGAGGAAGTAAAATGCTCTACATGAATTAGAATTTTATCTATGAATCCTAATTAGTTACACTTTTTGACTATTGTCAATCTTGAGTGGATGTGATATACTGTTACTTTTCTCCTTGCCCTCCATTTCGCTCTCTCCATGTGTTTAACGACTCAACATACTTCTTCCCAAGATTCAACAGTCTTCTCTGAATGTTTTGGAAAAGAATTTTCTTCAACATCCCTAATTTAGATCTAAAGCCAAGAACTCCCAGCACCTTTGACAGAGCTGTGCAGCTTTTTCCCTCCAAACACTGTCACTATCATTAACAAGGGTCTGTGTAGGGAAAAGGGCAAAGGGACAGTAAGGAAAGTTTGGGAAAAATCTATTCCTCCTGGGACAAAAAAAAAAGGCTCCCTTGCTATAGTAATAAATAAGTAGCCATCAGAACAGTATTTTATCCAAAAGGTTTGAAATGCATCAGGGAACCCCAGCACTGGTTAAATGCAAACCACCACAAAGTCTTTAAATCTCCGACCGGTGTTGCCTTATTGAGGTTTATCCTTTGAGGTCATGTGCCACAAAGTCAGAAGCACCCAGCCTATGTCAGCAGAACTCTGTAAATTTTACTCGTCTGCCAAGTCCTTACTGTGTAAGTCAATGAGTTTCCCAGCTTTAAACTTGCTTACCCTCATTTTAAATGCAAGATAATGTATATGACTGCTTAAAGGTCTTATTGTCGAGATATAAAACTTTTTTCCAAATTATTGTCTTCTATTTTCTAGGTTATAAAGTGTTCAAATGAGCAAATCTGATTTGATTTTACCCTATTCTATTGCTCCATGACTAATTTACTTTTATTGCTTCATAAATGAACTCCATGGACATTTTACTCTTAGTTCTGAGTGCGTTTTTTATGAAAGTATGCTATAAAGTTCTGTTTGTGGAATGATAATACTGAACAAGTTGGCAAAAGCAACAAAGCACTAAATGGTTTGAGTCTTTTTTTTTCCATTATCTCATAAGCCAATGAGTTCACCTGAAGCATTTCTATTGTCTGCTCCAGTTTCAGTAATGGAAGGAAAAACATTTTAAGTGAAGAATTCCCAGCTCTAGAACTTGTTTCACAGCCGGGCTGCTAGTCCTGCAAGCCTTGGGGGAAAAGTGGAAAGCTTATGTGCTTCTCCCAAAGCAAATCCTTGAGGCTTGTTATTTTAGCAGACTTAGAGGGGAAATTCGGTAGGCCTAGAGTTTCTAGAGGGCTTTTGTGCTCATGGATACTAATTAGCTTGGAGATCCTCTTTTCTCTAGCAGTTGTTGCTAATAAGCTGTGAATTATTTATTAGGCTTTTTGTGAATGTAAATCCACCCAGATGCTTGGGCAGTGGGCACATGTTTTATAGATATAAATGTCAATCAATATATAAATAGCTGTGAGTGCTCCTATAGTAAGGAGAGACAGGAATGATCAGAAGAACAAGAATAAAATTGAAGGAGTATTTTGACAAAGACTCTTTTTTGGGTAGTGTCATAGATTTTTTTCTCAATATTCATTGCATTATAATGGTATTTCCTAGCAGATTATGTCAGCACTGTAAGAGGAAGGTGTCACAGTGCCTTTTACAGAAGAACTTCAAATGGTTTGCATTTTGCATAGTAATATGAACACACTGATTACAAGGATACAAACAACAAGAACCACCTCTCTTCAAAAGGATTTTACCTTCAAAGACCAGGTACAAAGCCTTGACCTTAATAAAGAATATTTCATAGCATAGCTAGATGCTATGATAGATCTGTGCCAATAAGCAAGAGCAGAAATGGAGAGTTTTAGTTATCATTTACAGCTGTCCAACAAATATTCTGTGCAAATGTATTTCAGACTACAGGTGGTACATGAACTATTCAACTGCTTTTGACTATATGCTTCTTCCATGGCTGACTCCCATTCACTAAGCAGTCAGCTGTGGTGGCTAAGACCTTACTGCCTCTTCTCCCCCTATCCCAGCTGTTTATTACTGACCCTTTGCCAGAAATTCTTGCTCCTGCTCCAGCAACAACAAAACCTGCTGCACCTCAGCTGCTTCGCTTCATAATCTGGCATCCTACTGCAAAACAACTTCCACTGCTAAGTTAAGCTTATGTGCAGGACTGTAAAACAGAACAGCTGAAGTATGATAAAATATTGTGCCAGCTCTGCAATGGAGGAACTATCTACAGGTAGATGGGTCTGGCAGTATATACAAAATATATATATACAAAACTTGTAAGGGAACATGTCTGTCACTGTTTCCTTAACACATATTTGCAACATATTTGCAACTGCATTGTTTTTAGGTATTTTTAAAAGTTATAAACAAGGTTGTGAGATTTTGATGCATGTAGTAACATCAAATACAGTAATATCACTACAGTATTTTCACTACAACTTTTGTCGTCTTCATGGTGAGTATTACATATCTGAGTACTAAGAATTAAAAATTCCCTTGTCTACAAAGAAACAAACATCCCAAATTAATGGACAGGTGAAGAAAAGGTGTTTGAACTTATGAGCATAAGATAGGGAAAGTGAATCAGAACATGTAAACTGGCAGAGGTTATTGCTCAGCCATTCTCCATCATCTTTGAGAGTTAATGGAGAGCAGGAAGGATGCCAGAGGCGTGGAAGAAAGCAAATATCACTCCAGTCTTGAAAAGGGCAAAAGGGAGCACCCAGGAAACTACAGGTTGGTCAGCTTCACCTCCATCCCTGGAAAGGTGTTGCAGCAGCTCATCCTAGGGAGCATCTCTAAGCATGTAACAGAAAAGGTGATCATGAGTACTCAGCATGAATTCACCAAGGGAAAGTCATGCCTCATGAACCTGATAGCCTAAGATGGGATGACTGGCTGGACGGATGATGGGAAAGTCATAGATGTTATCTACCTTAACTTCCACAAGGCTTTTGACACAGTTTCCCGTAACATCTTCCTAGGAAGGCTTGGGAAGTATGGGTTGATTGAGCAGATAGTGAGGTGGATTGAGAACTAGCTGGATGTCAGAGCTCAGAGGGTGGTTATAAATGGCCAAGTCTAGTTGGAGATCTGTGGTTAGTGGTGTCATCCACGGATCAGTACTGGGCTCAGTACTATTCTACTTGTTCATCAGTGACTTAGATGAGAGCATAGAGTTCATCCTGAACAAGCGTGCAGATGATACTGAGTGGAGTGGCTGACACTCCAGAGAACTGTGCTGCCATTCAGAGGGACCTGGACAGTCTGGAGAGTGGGGCAGAAAGGAACCTGATGAGGTTCAACAAGGACAAGTGCAGGGTCCTGCACGTGGGGAGGAATAACCCCAGGCACCCGTACAGATTAGAAGTTGACCTGCTGAAAAGCAGCTCCCCCGAGATGGATCTGGTAGTCCTGGTTGATAACAAGTTAACCATGAGCAAGCAGTGTGCCCTCATGGCGAAGAAGGCAAATGAGATCCTGGCCTGCATCAGGAAGAACGTGGCAGGTTGAGGGAGGGGATCCTGCCCCTCTCCTCAGCTCTGGTGAGGCAGCACCCGGAGTATTGTGTGCAGTTCTGCGCTCGCCAGTATAAGAGGGGCAGGCGACTTTTAGAGAGGATCCAGTGTAGAGTGATTAAAGGACTGGAGCATCTATCTTATGATGAAAGACTAAGCCAACTGGGCCTGTTTAGCCTAGAGAAGGGAAGACTGAGAGGAGATCTGATCAATATGTACAAATACCTGAGGGAAGAATGTAGGCCGGATGGGGCCAACTCTACTCAGTGGTGGCCAGTGATAGGAAAAGGGATGATGAGTATAAGTACAGGAAGCACAGGAAATTCCATCTGCATGTGAGGAATAATTTCTTTCCTTTGAGTGTGACAGAGCCCTGGCACAGGTTGCCCAGGGAGGCTGTGGAGTCTCCTTCTCTGGAGGTCTTCAAAACCCACCCGGAAGCAACCCTGTGCCACATGTTCTTGGTGTCCCTGCTGGAGGAGCAGGGTCAGACTAGATGGTCTCCAGAGGTCCCTTCCAACCTTAACCATTCTGTGATACTGTGAAACTATTTTCAGATAATGTTTCCCACATCTATCTTAATCTCAACTAAAATACAAACTGTCTAAAACTAGCTGAGGGAAAAACAGATAGTTAAAAGAATGCTATGGAATCAGACAGGGCACTAGGCCTTGCTATACACTATGAATAATGTTAAACAATGCATTTCTTTATACTATATTTTAAATTAGGTTTTTAATTTAAAATGATATAGTGTATAGAAGAACTTTATTCTTGATATTGTTTATACTTACAGCGTAGGTGAAAAGGATAAAGGTTAAGGGATATTTTTGCAAAAATAGCTACACTTATGCAACTATTATGATTAGAAAATATTTTCACAGATGTTCCTTTCTGGTTTGCCTTATAGCTAATTGTACACAAGGGAAAACCTTTGCTTTTTGTGACATATATCGCTCTGTTCCCTAAACTAGATTGCACAAGAAATAAAGGAATAAATTTCATAATTTCATCTGATATATATGTTTCCATGAGAAGAAAACATGTTCTACTCCAAGTGAAATCAATCTTAGTATTTCAGAAAGTGGAGAATATCTGGACAGAGAAGTCCCAAGCTGATAACTGGTTGCTATTTATAAGAATGACAGCAAATTGCAGCATTATGTCAACATAACACTCCCCAGGCAAACAGGACAATCACTGAAAAAGAGCACAATTTGCACAGTTTTACAAACATCACATGGTGTGAAGCGGACTAAAGAAACTCTGACAGACTCAAACGGAAGAGAAATTCAGATGATTTATACTTAGACCATTCTCCATTAACAGCCATTTAAAACCTTTAACCCTGAGGGAAATTACAGATAGATTTTGTAATATAAAAAGCACAATATATTGGACTTCAGTTATTAGAAATAATAAAGTTTTTAACAAGGAGAGATTAATGCAGATTCTTTACTGTAAGGGTGCTAGAGCCCTGGAACAGGCTGCCCAGGAAGGTTGTGGAGTCTCCTTCTCCGGAGATCTTCCAAATTCGCCTGGATGCCACCCTGTGCCACCTGCTCTAGGTGTCTCTGCTGGAGCAGAGGGCCTGGTTTAGATGATCTCTAGAGGTCCCTTCCAGTCTCAGCCATTCTGTGATTCTGTGATATAGATTAATGAGATTTTCATGAAAACAAATTACTTTTTCTATCACGCTCACAGCTTGGGATGTTGGCATGGTGCAGATATAATTATTCTAATTACAGGGAAATTTGAAAGATTTTGACCATAATTGGCCACTTGTTACTTGTCCTGAACATGACAGTCATCATACCTATTTTTGCAACAGCAGATTTCCAAAGGGAAGTACAGTACTTGTGACTGTCCATTCTGATACAGGATTATTAACTATGCTTCCAACATTGATGAATTAGAGCTTTCTGGATGTAGCCCAGTCCTCCAGCACTCGCTTGATGACATTCCTTTTAATTTGATAGAGATATTCTCAAAGAAGAAACAAAATGATGTACACATGTAGCCAGCTTTATTATTTGCCTTCAACATTTCCTCTGTTATGTGCCACTGCTGGGCTTTTTCTGCCTAAATATGAGCAACCTTCCATGCAAAAGGCCACAAAGCAAAAGTCATGCATCTATTTGCTCCTGGAGCAAGCTGGAGGCTTTAAAGAATGAATTTTGCCTCTTCTTAGACATTTCCTTTTGGACCTCGAAATTATGCATATGCTGGGCAAACCCATGGTGAATGAAAGCACATATAGTCCTAACTAATGTCTAAGAGAATAACCTTCCTATCAGTTTTCACTTATGCATCAATATGTCTTATGGATTCAATGCTTAGTCTTCTAAACATTGTTACCCTCATTTAAACCTATCTGTGGATCCTGTTACCTCTATTCAAACCAACTGTCACTCTTGCATTTTATTTAGTGGGAGTAAGATTTCATGCCAGAGAAATAAAACCTAGAGAAACTACTCCATTTTTACTCTAAATATAGATTTTGTATCTCCTATCTAAACTAAAACATGTTAAAACAAATTAAAACGAAACTAAAAATTATTTACTATCGATTTCTTAATGTCAAAAAGTTTTCAAGTCACTGCAACAATCCCTTAAGAAAACTTTGGCTAATGCAAAACCCTGATTACTGTGTAGCCATAGCACTAGGTAATGCAGACAAAAAATCTTGGAAGTAGAAATGCCAAAAAATCTCATCTCCATTGCATTAGATTTCCAATGGAAGAAGAGAATTTGTACTCTAAAACTCATTATCCACCATGTAGCATGTATCACTGAAAACAGTAGGATGACCTCAGGCTAGGACAGGCCTATGAAAGCCTTCCAGTTTCCATGAGACATCCCTAGAGCCAGGACCCACCATTATCATTTCCATGTTGCCCAAGGGATCTGGGATCTGACATTCCCCATGGATAAAGGGTGGACAAAAACTATTGGTTTTTGTTTATTTACTACAAATCTGGAATAAGATTCATCTCCTATCAAAGCTCATCAACTTTTCATGGATTTTCATGGGAAAAGTACAAGAATATTTAACTCTTGATGCACTGACTGTTTCCTAAAACACGGACTTCTTAGGCAGCTATAACTTGCATTACATTACAAAACCATTTTAAGTTTTTTTAAACCTCACAGTGATCAGAGGGATAGACTGATCCAAACAGACCAATCCCTGAGAACCACATTGTCTTTCATTTCTAGGATGTGGACTGCTGTCAGACAGAGGCATGGATTTTTGCACATCTGCATTTCCATTGATGTAGGCTGCATTTAAGGTCAGCACACCAGGGGCATACAAAAGGTGAGGAGACAAAGTGGCACCTAATGCATGCTAACTGCAGTCATTTAGAGATTTAGAGTTCTCATTTAGAGAACTCATATCACTGAAAAGAAAGAGAAGCATGAAGAGCATACATATTTATATAGTATAAGTAGCTAGAGAAGCCAGTTGGCAGGTCTACCCATATATCTTCAGTCAGGGAGAGCACAACCAGATATAGATCCGCAGGGGTCTGGCAAAGTGCCACCTCTTCTGCCTCCCAGTAAACAACATTTGCACAGAAAGGGGGAGGGAAGGAAGGAAAATTGAATGTAATTCCCTCTGTAGGGTTGTCCTCTGAGCAAAGGGATGACGATTTATTTCTCTTGCAGGCCAGTTTTAGGAGTAGTGCCTACTTTATCCACATCTAATTTCTTTCCTTATAGCCTTCCTGAAGACTGCTCTGTAGCTATGTGTTTGTAAGCTTGTGCTTTCTCTCACCTTCCACTTCCATATCCCCTTTTTATGCCCAGAGAGCTATAGTACAAAAGTTTATTCATGGGCTTAGTTAAGCTGTTATAAACAGACAAGAAATTCGTTAGAGCTTATAGTAGAATGACTCACTTGAATGCTAGGTGCCCAGGACAATAACTGATTGTGGAGATGTATTTCACATGGGCTCTGAGGAGGTTCCTAGCAATTGTCCTTTAGAAGGATGGTATGGCAGAAAGTGATTAAAGTCCACACATGCTGGTATTCTCATTTCATACCAGACTTCTGAAGAAGACTTTTACTGAAATTTCCATGTTTCTGCAGATAGTAGGCAATGTTTGGGGATTTATAGCACTCATCAGGAGAGGAGGTGGTTGGAGGGCTGGAGGATTTGGAGACATAAGGGCAGATTCTTCTCTTGAGCCCACATAGTAGAGCAAAGAGGAGAACTCAGCCATACGAAACAAAGCCAGGTACTGTGACTCTTGCTCATAGGTAAATATTTCTTTAATCTTTTTTTTTTTTTTCTTAAAGGTTCTTTCTTGATATATCCAGCTGTGGCTTGTAGCAGAAAGGAATATCTCACAATGAGTTCTGTTATAAATGGCTCTGAAACACAGAGTGTTGGAATGCCACTAAAAATATTTTGTCTGTGGCTTTTGCTAAGGCTCAACTCCTCAGGAAATGCTTTCATTGTTTAATGCTGTCATTTTATACATATCCAATATTTTCTTAATCTGTCACTGGGAATAGTTTATTTATAACAAGTTATTTTCCAATTGCATGCTGTAAATATGGCTTAGCAGACTTGCTAAATACATCAACTATTCACTATAACTACACTATTACAGAGATTTAACCAGTTTATTAGCTTTTGAAAATACTGGAAGTATGTGTCAAATCCTCCCTTACCCCATTCCTCCTTCGATCCCTTCTTTTTTTTTTCATTAAAATATTAGGCATAAAAGTTTGGATCAGAATTCAACTTCGTTGATTAAACAGTTACAAAAATGAAGGGTAGATTGTGTCTCTACATTTAGCCTTCAGTTGGTTATTTATATCTGTCTGAAAGTAATTCCAAGAAGCAGCGGGACTTAGAAACACCTCCTTTTTGTTTCTTTCTTGCTTCCAAAGGTTTGTGACTAGCCTATAGTAGCAGCAATTTATGGCAACCATAATACAAGATCAGAGTGCTCTTGCTGAAGAATATTTGGGATTCTCCAGTGCTGTCATTAATGCATATTGACTCCCCTGGTATACGAGAAGAGAGAGAAAGAGGCCTTCTGTTTCATATTTCTCCTGGTTATTACCTGTAAACATAGATCGCCTGTTGAATTTTATAGCTGGCAACCAGGTAAGGCTTATAAAACATGTTTCATATACAGCACATCCCACAGCACAGGCTCTGTAATGGAGGAACTAACTGATCAAAATGAGCGGTTCTAAGAGCCTTGTACTCTTTAAATGTCATTAAGTTTCTATGTGAGAGTGTGTGCCTGTGTATGTGTGTACCTATGTAAAAATAAAAATGAAGTCATGTGGAATACAGAGAACTTGTTGAAACATTCATACATTTGCCAGCAAGCTTGCTGACAGTTTGGGTTTCTTAAATATATTTACACAGCTGTAATATATATACTTTTATAGGGAACATTTTCCATCATTAGCTTTCCAACAGGTTAAGAGGGTTATTCATAGATAATCTGCACACAATGAGCCAAATTCTGGTCTCAGCTATAATGGTGTAAACATAGTTACTCCACTAAAACCAATTACTTCTTTTTCTCTTTTTCCTTTTCTCTTTTTCTTTTTTTTTTCTTTTCTGACTTATATCTGGGTAACATAGAGGAATTTGTCCTCCATATTTCCTGAGATCTCAGCAAGACTGCTGACCTTCTGTACTCTAGCAGATTATCTGCTGTTCATTTCTGTGTCATAGCTAGGAAACCGTCTGTCCGCTCTTAGTTAGTCCTATAGTCATGTGCTTCAGCTGATAAGATGATAGGAATCAGTCTTTCTGAACACAACATCCAAAGGCTGTGTCTAGCATAGTTTTTAATTCACAAGTGCTGACTCTATTTCACCAATGTTTTAAAAAAGTCTAGAATTTTATTCCAAATATTTATTTCTCCCAACTAATACCCATATAGACACTTGAGCCATAGCTAAGGAAAAAAAAGTCACTGAAAAGTGACTTGGGTACAAAATTGATCTTAATTCTGTTAGAAGAAATCTTCTTAAATGGAGCTAAATTCAGTAGTAAGAGATTCTAGACTTCAGCTGCTTTCACAGAGCCTGGAATTTGTTCTTCTCTGTCAAGTGTCTCCTTTTAACTAATATAGTTAGACAAGTAAAGACTTGTGTAAAGGACTCTAAAAACTAGAGGAAATACTCTATTTCAGCTGTGCCAGGAGATTTTTAAAAGGTACCTTGTCACTTGCCTTAATGCGGCTGCGTTATGGTGATAGGGATGTAGGCTCTTAGCAGCTCCTGCACTATCATTTCTTTCCACTGCAAGAAAGTAGATGGAAAAAAAAAAAAAAGCTAGGAAGAACCAAGTCACTCTGGAGCTACAGGGCATTCTACAGAGAGCAAACTGTGCTCTTTTCAGGGCTGCATTAAATTAATTATGCAGGAAGGAATAGTCAAAGACATCTGAATAACTTGGAACACTCTGAATAACTTGGGACACATTCCTGCAGTATATGAACATGTAAGCTGGTTGTAAGGTGTGGTTAATACTTGAGTGCTGCCTAAACCAAATAATGTCTTTATCATAGCAATGTTCTCTTTTGTTTTGAAAAGGTAGCAATAAATCTGTGAGTTCCCCTATAATGAAATATCCATCTTATTACAAGAACAGCTATAATATGAAACACAGAAATCACTAAAGTGAATTAGACTGGAAACTATCTTTCACAGGGGGCACATCTTCTTACATTTATCTCCTGTACCAGCCAGAATTAAGCCCTGTCCCCACTATGAATCTCTCAGCAAGGCTAGATTAAGCCATAAATAGGTTTTTGGGCTTCCCATTTAATATAAGGTGCAACCACATTGCCCCTTGTGCACTGGGGTACCTGCAAACCCAGGTGCCAGGAAAGAGTATTAAAGTCCTTTAATAGTGTTAAGGAATCCAAACAAAGTCTCCCTAAAATAATAGCAACTGTGTGAGAAACCCTTAATTTCAAATGTTTATATATCAGAGCCTTGCAAAATGTTACATACTGCAAGACTAAATTCTACAGTTCTAAATGTTGTAATTTTAATCATATGTCAGCATGTGTTTTAAAATGCAACACATTTTGAAGTCTTGTTTGAACTGGACACACTACTGCAGAGCTCCGCAGGACATTCTGCTTAGAAAAGAGATTATCAAATATAAAAATTACAAAACAAAGCAGTGTAAATTATAAAAATGAGAATACAAATGCTTCACTCTGGAAGTTTGTGCCAGAAATCCAGATGTAAACAAGGAGAACAAGACTCACTATAAATCAGATTATTTTTCTATTAGTTTTATAATTCTATAATTTCTATAATTATTTTTCACCAGTAAAACAGGGGCTCAACAGCTCTCCTGGACTTATTTTAAACATGGAACTAGTTTAAATCCACTTTCATTCAGTTTGCAGTTCACCTAAATTACTGTATTGAGACGGAAAATTTTTGTGTAAAGTTCCTTACCCTCTAGGTATCAAAAAAAGCTCTTATAAAGTGGTTCTTGCTTATGAATGATTTGTATTTACCTTTCTGTAAGCCTAAAAAGAAAAAGGCAGTTTTTAAAAAATTAACCCCTTACAACCATCAAAGATGCTCCAAGTTTGGGCTTTTGATTTACAATTACAAGAGAAATATCTATAGAGATAACATGGGGTTTCTCTCTCTCTCCTGCTCTCTCTTACTCTCTCTTTTCATTTTTTTTTCCAATTATACAATTTAGAAATTCACAGTTAGAAATCTGAATCTCAATAAGCTACACTTTCTTTTTCTATTTTTTTTTCCTTCTCTTTAGACATTCCCCCAGGCTTAAACTCTCTTGAACAATGAAGGTGTCACATTTGGCAACCAGGACACTGCTAAATACTTACCACTGTTCACCTTATTCTTCATTCCTAGGCACTACCTGGTATGTCCTTAGTTTATATCATTGCACTATAAATAAGTCCCAGGCAAAACCAAGGTCCCTTTAGAGTCAATGATATATGCATATACACCATAGCTATCTGACAGTGCGCAGTGTTAGGATCATGGAAACAGCAGAGCTTTGTCAAAGTGTTTTCCTGGACTAGTCAGCCTTGATAATGATTTGCATGGACAACAAGATGCCAACATGACTCTACTGAATCTGGTTTTACAACATGTTCAGGGCTTGTGAGGACATCCACCTTATGTATTGAGCTGGGCAGTATATCAGCAGTGACAGTAGTCCCCAAATTGCTTACAGCTTCAGTAGACCAAACAGACAAATGGTAGGTGGAGAATAAAGAGCATCTCCAGCAGGTTGAGTGTCAAGAGTGCCTCCAGCAGGTTGAGGGAGGCCACATCTGGAGCACTGTGTCCAGTCCTGGGCTCCCTAGTACAAGAGGGATGTGAAGCTCCTAGAGAGAGTCCATTTCAGGGCTACGAAGATGATCAGGGGTCTGGAACATCTGCCCTATGAGGAAAGGCTGAGAGAGCTGGGCCTGTTCAGCCTGGAGAAGAGAAGGCTGAGAGGGGACCTGATCAGTGTCTTTAAATACCTCAAGGGAGGGAGTGAGGGGGAAGGGGCCGGCCTCCTTTCAGTGGCAGCCAGCGATAGGACTAGAGCAAATGGCTACAAACTGAAGCATCGAAAGTTCCACAGGAACTTAAGAAAACATTTCTTGACAGTGAGGGTGATGCAGCCCTCGGACAGGCTGCCGAGAGAGGTTGTGGAGTCTCCTCCTTTGGAGATCTTTAAAACCTACTTGGATCCAGCCCTGTGCCATGTGCTCTAGGTGACCCTGTGTGTGCGGGGAGGTTGGACTAGATGACCTCTTAGGTCCCTTCCAACCCTCAGCATTCTATAATTCTATAGTTCTATGATAAAGGCGCAAAAAGGAGAATATCTATTGCCACGCTCACAACTCCCTTCCTGAGAAGGAGTCCATGCCATAGGATTGACTACTTACCTGTGCTATGCAGGTAGCAGAGGCCAACTATTCCGAGCATACAACTGAGTTGTGAAATGGTTCAATCGGGTAAGCTCACACCCATGCTAATTACATTGTGCAAATAGTGTTATGAGTGAAGCGTTGTTCACATCAGTACTTGAGGGAATCAAATATAAGCCCTGCTTGTTTCAACAGCTCCTGGCCATAAGCCAAACACGAGATAGTTTTATGCAACAGCACGTCTAGGTGACCCATGAGGTCCCCTGCACTGCTGTGTTGCTACAGAGACTAATGATAAGGAAGAAATCTGCTTGAGCAAGAATTTACCATCCCCAGGTAAGTCATACACTTGGGTCTATAGGTATAGATTCTTACAGTTAGAAAAGTTACTTGTCCTTCAGCTGGAATTCATGCTAATTCATATAGCTGGGGCCTATTTTGCTCCTTGCTGGTGACGGTGATGGTAAGTGAATCCTGTCCTGGCTGACAATATTGCATCAGCAGATGAATACCAGGTTAATCACAAAGTACTGTACAATCACTATTCATTATTTTGTCTCACTCCTTAAAAATGGCTGTGCTCAGACTGAGTAGCAAATTTTACCACATTGAGTCTCCCTGCTTTCTTTTTGCTGCTAGAGATGTGATTTTGAACTGAACTCAGACCTATACAGAAGCTTTGCAAGATTCATAGTTATATAGATACGAGGGCTACACTGCATTTTGGATTTTCTTTCCCATCAATTCCAGATGTTTCCATTTTGTTTCAAGAAATTTGAATCACAGATCACAGAACACTTAAGATTTTGTTTTATTATCCTGTAATTTACTACTGAGAAATTAGATCAACAACATCCCTGGGATTTTCCTCCTTGTAAGGGCCTGATCAACAGTTAAACACAAACATGTTCACACTAACAACACAAATATGGCAGAAATTGAGAAAGCAATATGCTATTGTTTTCTGGAGAAAACAGTGCACAGTTCAGGATATACACCAGCAGCAGCAAAAGAAACAAGGGCTGTTTACTGCAGCACGCAAGTCACAAAAGATGCCAATACTCAGCTGAGCATTTCAAAGAATGATCCATTGGGCACAATTAAAATGTACAGAAAAATAGAAGACAGTATAATCTTGTGTGAGTGAAAATGTAGTTCCTTTGAAGCTAGAATCTGACACACATTTCAGATCTCAACAGAAAGAAAAATCAATTTTTGTATTATTCTTCTTTCTAACTTTGGATGAAGTTTAAAAGAAAGCTGAAATAAGCATGCAGCTACCTGTTCACAACCCTTTGTTGTTCCTTTGCATTTCCAGGAATAGACAACAACAGTCAACATGGAGAAATAGCCAGGCAAACAGAGCCAGAATATTACCTTCATTTTCTTATCCTCTAACTACCTCAGGAGAGCGACCCAGGGGCGAGTGTTACCGCTTCATAACGCCCTAGATTGAACTGTCCACTGGGGAATATTAACTACAGGTTTAAATAAAAGCAGAGCCAGCATTGCTCAGCTTCCTGAGCGAGTAGCTCCAAGATGGAGAAGCACAGAAATATACTTTATTCCTCCTTTCCTCACCTCTCCCCATGCCAAAAACATCCCTTTGCAGATGAAATGGAGAAGAAGAAGGAGAGGATGAGGACGGTATTTAGGAAACAAAAAGAACCTAACTGCTTACCAGTAAAAATCATCAAAGAGAATAACAACACTTGATCATTGCTCAAACAAAACCCAGAGATGATTATTTAAATATATTAAACCACATGACTGGCTTTGCAGATGGAGTCTGAGGTTTTGCTGAAGCCTCAGGGATATGTGTATGTCGAGGACCTGGTCCAACATCTTAGTTTATAAAAAGCAGTGGCACAGCGTGATCTGTTCTTGGCTGTTTGATGCTGAAGGTAGGTTCCCATACTTAGCTGTTGCATAGGCCATATGACAAGAATATTCACTTTCTTCCTTCTGCTGTACATTCAATCCTTCTGAAAATGTGCATGTCCCTGAAGACCTTTGAAGACCTCTGGGCACTACTGAGGAAAATAAAATGCTCTGCTCTGCTATGGAAATAATTTAGTAGAAAATTTATTCACAACTATTCTTTTTCAGATGAAAAGGAAATTCATAGTTTCATGCTTTGATTACCTAAGTGCTGCAGCTGCATTAAGAAAAGAGATTTGCCCAGCAGCAGGAGATTTCATAGGCTCTTCCCACCACTTTATTGCTTTGAACAACATCCAAACTGAATTTAACACTTGTGATACTCACTTCCTAGTGCTATTATGAGGTAATGCTTCTCTTAACCTTAATCTTGTCTTCTCAGCTACAGTTTATACAGTTTCCCCTAACTATGCTAGCCATGAGAAACATGGACATGAGAATTTAGTAAATCTTTCAGGGCTTAAGATTGTACAAGAGCAGAAGTTGTGTCATCAGTTGTCTTAATTTATTAATGCTCTTCAGACAGAATTGAATTTGAAATAAACGTTTACTGACAGAAGAAATAAAATGCACTGTGAAAAAGTTTGATCTATTAAAGTCTACTAATTTGCAGCTATATTAAATGAGACATCTAAATTATACAACAAACACCAAAGTAGAAAAAAGTCTGTTTATTTTTCCCTTTCTCTATCATTGTCCAAATTAGATATTTAGGTATACATGGTCATAAAATTTTGTTTTATAATCTTTTTACATGGAAAGCCCAATTAAGGCAGAAAGAAAAGGTTTTATCAAGTGGTATAAATAAAATACCATTGATTTATATATTTGCAATTCCATTGGCTTTGAAGTAGGATCAGCTGTGGGATTTCTTAGTGTTTTAAGCATGAACTGTGATTTTACAACACAGGGAACAGTGAGGATGATCCTTGATCATGGATAAGGTTATGTTTGGTATGTGAATGAATGTTTGTATGGATATTTACATATACATGAGTATTCTCTGAAAAACATAACTTGCCAGAAACTTTTCTAATGGTTAGGCAGGTGCCCAACCTCTTCAAACCCATCATCACTTACCATCCAAAGAGAAATTTTCTTCCCGTGAAATAGAGCACTAATTGCTTGCATATAAAGGAAACTAATGTCTCAAAAATTGTGACCAACAGGCTGCATTTTGGAGATAGCCAATCCTAAAAAATGTCACCTTTGTCAGGTTATAATTTCCATTCTGTACCTGACAGATTTTATTTTTTTTTTCCTAAATGATGGAAATACATATAGAATGTCATATGCATGTGAAGCTGTATCCCAGAGAATTTCCCTGCCTTCTCTTGGGTATACAGGCACCGTTAATGCTGGGAGAGAGCAATGTGTTTCAGCAGGGCCATCCTTATAGGGCTGTCCCCCAGGCCTGCATCTGCCATGTGGCAAAGTCATGGGAGCACTAATTAGAAGCCAAACCGTAACTTCTAGGTGATGGCATGTTGACATAGTGCTATGAAAAATGTCCTTGCCAAATAGAGTTCAGATGTTTTGATAACCCATATTATTCATTGTTTCAGAGCAACATGAGGTGAGGAGTCATGTTCAGCTCTTGCTGTGGGTGCAAGTATAGCAATACAAAAGGAAGAAGAGCTTATTTGCTAACTCCTCTGAAGGTGGGGAAAGCCACATGGCAGTTGCTCTCCATCCATTACAAGGAGTCATTAAACATGAAGATATGTTTGACTGACACTCTATTAGGTTACATTTAGCCAAATCAAACAGTTCATTGTTAATTATCATCAACAATCTTAAACAATCATCAGGCTTCATGCTAGTCTATAAGTCATAGCATTATTTTTCCATTTCTCTTAAAAGTGGGGTAACTTGTGAGAAATTTATTCTCTACAGGTAAATTTCTTTTAACTTTAGTATTTTGTTCTGTTTCATTGATTTTTGTCACTGAATTTATACAAATCATCTTCTATTCATCGTGTCAAATACACCTGCTATCTGGAGTTACTCTAAAGAGAAGTGTTTTGCCTTTCTGTGACCATTTTGGACAAGAACAACTCACAACTACACTTCTACTTCATAGGATCATCAACTATTAAGAGCTGAAGGGAGACTCTGAATAAATCTCTGAATCTCTGTATAAATCTCTGAATATTTGCAATCTAGAAAACAAACAACATAATATGTAACAGTGAGGGAGGCTAAACTTCTCTGAAGATACAAGAAGTTTTACGTCCTTTAGGTTGGTGATAAGCAGCCTAGGAGCATCTTCATGGAACTATTTTGATGAATCCAGATTAGTGTCCCCACCCAAGGCTAATATGACCCCATAACACACATTAGCATGTGGCAGAATTTCTCTATTATTTTATGTGGAAGAATCAGAAGGAGAATCAGAAAAAAAAAAAAAAGGCAGGTGGATCGCAGAGATAGAATAAGGAAACAACTTCATGTTTTACTCACCTTTTGCCTGCACAGATAAATCCAGTTCAAGCATTGTTTTCCATCTAATATGTAAAGTATTCTAACAATTTTTTTGAAATTAATATAGATTTTTCCATCAGATCTGCATCTGAATATTTGCTATTTACAGTACTATCCAGAGATCTTTATATTTTTAAGCAGAACACTATTGAATTCAGTGAGACTGTTCTTCACTTAGATTCATAAGTGCTTTGCTGATTGATTTCTCCAGTTAGAACTGTATTTAAAGAAGTAACATTTTTTAAACTATATTAGTCTCAGGCTGAGGACTAAGCAAACCCAGAAACATTTGAAGAAAATAATTCCTGGGCTTGAGACACCTCTTATTGTAAATTAAATTATAGCAGCATATAGTCAATGATGTAAAACAAGAAACTTACTGTTTGGTTTAAGACAAGACACCAGATATGAGGAAAACAGAGAGAATGGCATTCAGGAAGCAAGGGTAATATGACAGATAACATTGAATCTTTTTATATGTGTTTATTTTTTACCTTGTGAAGTTAAATCAAATAAGTAGCAGTAATGTCTATGAGCTCACTGCCTGGTGATGTAATAAGCAGCTGCAGGGACAGAGTAGTATATAAAGAGCTCTGCATATAAAGAACTCTGCATATGTCAGGAGATGAGAGCCTGCAGCACATGCAGCAGAAGCATTAGCGTGAGAGACTAGCTCAGCTCCAAAGGAATAGCTACGCTCGGCATGCCTGTGGACTGGGGTGGATTTATATAGTGGCCTCTTGCAGCTCCAAGAATACGCAGTTTAAAACCCCACCATTTAAATTCTACAAAATGCAAATTTACCAAAGAGATTGTGAGTCGTTAAAAGAAAATGTTTGAGAATTCTTTATTGCTGGGGAAAAAGAGGGATTTCCCTTTTCAGAAACAGTTTTCTTCAAAACATGAAAGAATACATGTCAAATGTAAGTACTGCACTGGTAAACAGCATCTAGGAAATTCAAAGTCAAGACTTCCACTATGTCCTTCGAAGACCCTTTGGTGCCAGGAGATTGCAGAGACTTGAGTTTGGCATGTGATCCCCTGTACCATTTGTGTCACAGCACTTATTAATGGGATAAAAATTTTGCCTGCATACAACTCTACTGCTTTATCAGGTGTACATTTGGAATGAATGTACTTGTGCCCAAGGCACAAGTTAATGCCAGATTTCTGTCCTTCATTTTGCAGTTTTGTCACATTGGCTTCACTGACTGATTTAGAGATGATCAGAGATGATCAAAGAAGCCATAAAGCAAGTGCTTACTAAGATGCTTGCTGCATCTGACCTACATACTACCCATCTGTTACAAACCTGATTTATGAAAAAAAAAAATGAAATTAAAAATCTTACTGGAAACATAAGCACTCATAACTTGACCATATTTCGTCGAGTCTGTCTTCTGACTAGCCCAAGATATTTACACTAAAGGTCTATAATGATACTGTTCCTAATCCACATCTGATTATCTTCTCTAAGTTAGATACAAGAGATGTATAACAGCTTAGATGTCAAGATAAGAGAATAGTGGAGCAACACAAAATGGAGGAAATTACAGGCTTTGCTGTGTGATTGCTAGCTAGGGGCCTTAGTAGGTCAGTAAGCAGAATGATTATTTATGCAGATTTGCAGGCAACCACACATGTCTTCATGCTAATTTCATTGTCAGAGCCATCTGATGCCCCGTTACATTAGGAAAAGGAAGGGAAGGAGAAAAAGTGCTAGAGAAAAGGGCCTTCAAAATGCAGTTCTAATAAATTCTGCTGCAGTACACCATCTGTTCCGATGGGAAATCTATGCTGTCATAAATCTGAGTGTTGTGGCTAGAAAGACTGAGGGCTTGCAACCTAGATTTGTAGATATTCTGTTGTGAAAACTACCAAACGGAGCAGAGAGATTAATTTGATTAAGCTGGACTCTTTTCTGGTTGCGAATATTTCTTGAGAATGTTTTTCTTTGCATTAATCAATGAATTATTTAAGCTTTGTAAGTGATACGGTTTGTTGCAAACAGCTACCACAAATATTTGAGAAAAAAAAAAAAATGACCTGTTGATTCATGCAGTGTGACTTGTTAGTGAGTATAGTAGTGTATTTTCTTTTCCTTCTGGCGGGCAGAAATTTGGGAGGCGTCTGAAGACACTGCTAAGCCTTGGCCTATTTTTTGGGGAAAAGCCAGAAGAGAAGCTGAAAATAAACAGGGGGAAGCTGAAAATAAACAGGACTAGAGGATCCAGGGAAAATTTGAACCTTTCCTGTCTGAGTCTTTCAAGTTCTAATGGAAGAAAACTAAGCAATAAGATGTGACATGATTAATCTTTTTTTTATTATTATTAAACCATTGTTACTAAAGTATGAATCCCAGTCACTAACAATCCTTAAAGGTAGGAAAGAGAGACGAAAAATGGGTCTGTGTTCTACAGAATGTCTAATGTCATCTCTTGTTTTCTGTTTTTAATTAGTTTCCTGTGCACAACGTACCTTCTAAATATTGCCTAGACTATGGCTGATCACATCACAAGCAGGTTAATTTGCTTGCTCTGTTAACAGGCCGCTTTTGAAAGGGATTTTTGTCTTTCTTTTGTGTCTAGCAATGTTTCAACCAATAAAACACAGACCAGTTTTAACACAAATTCCAATAGATTGTGAGCTTAACATTTTGTTTGTTTGTTTGTTTGTTTTTCCAGTGGTAAATATTTCAGGCACAAAAATGAAGTGGAAAATTCTGATATCCTTGCAGAATTTCAAACAAAAATATAAGTTGTTTTTTACAGAGCAGCCACTGTTCAGAAAATGTAGCCTGTCTAGACTGGAATAGGAACTAATGTATGTAGAGTATGCAGTTAACTTTGTAATTATAAATGGCAAACTTTCCAAATCTCTCTTAAAAAAAAAAAAAAGAGCTTTCTTTTCATGTTGGATCAGTTTTAATGGTTTGCAGACCCACCATTTGAAAAATCTCTTTTCTGCCATAGAGAAAAATTCTTTGGAATTTTAGATACTTATGGTTTACGTGGAACAGGAAATAGAATTGATAACCCTATTAAAATAAGCTACATCCCTAAGTAAGCAAAACTAGAAAAAAAATGCAGACAAATGGCAAGCTTAGACATTTATAACTAGCAAGAGAAAGTAAAAATATTATATGTACCTCTTAAAATGCAAATGATTTTGTGTAAACATCTGTGCATAAATACTCCACTAATTCACTTAAATTTAAAACAAGAACTTGTTAAATGGACTGGAGGTTTGGGTTATGTTCTTTGCAAAATTGTATTAGCAAATTTTCTTTTACAAAGGGCCTTATTATTTGAGAAGTCAGTATCCTTTCTATAGTATCTTTATGACGAATGTGCAAGATAGTAGACTGTGAGGGTTACGATCAAAAGTGGATGATCCTCACATACAATTTTTTTTGCTACTTGATTGAGTAGCAACAATGATATTTGAGCAACAAAGATGATTAAAGTACTGGAGCATCTATCTTATGAGGAAAGGATAAGCAAGTTTGGCCTGCTTAGCCTAGAGAATGGAAGACTGGAGGAGATCTGATCAATATGTACAAATACCTAAGGGGAGAATGTAGGCAGGGTGAGGCCAAACTCTTCAGTGGTGGCCAGTGATAGGACAAGGGGTAATGGGTACAAGTTGAAACAAAGTAAGTTCCATCTGCATGTGAGGAAGAATTTGTCTTCTGTGAGGGTGACACAGCCCTGGAATAAGCTACCCAGGGAGGCTGTGGAGTCTCCTTCTCTGGAGATCTTCAAAATTCACCTAGATTTCATCTTGTGCCATGTGCTCCAGGTGTCCCTCTTGGAGCAGGAGTGTGATGGATATGCTCCTTTCCCAGCTCAACCTGACCTGAACAGGGTGGTTAGCCCTGTTCAGTTGCTAACCACCAGCGATTTATCTAATGCTAGTAGGCGCCACCATTCTGATTTCTTCCCCGACTTAGACTCAACATAACAGTCCTGAAGGCTGCATACCAAAGGGGAGGTATGGCTAATGCAGTAGCCAAGGGTCCTCTGAAATGAAAGAATGACTATAAGTCAATCATCTTATTCTATAAATATGCGGACAGCCCGAGAGCCCCTTGAGCTCTCCTGGCATGGCAGTGGGCTGCACATCAAGATCTCCCCTTGAGCATGGACGCCTCTCAAGGATACTCCTCGAGGCTAAGAGATCCCCTTTCCACAACAGATTGGTTAAGTGAATATAGCGCACTCTGTTTCTTTAACTTTACTTTGTAACTGTGTACAGAAACCCTTAGTCATAAACCCTTGACCAGGTCTGGGACTAGGATTGGATCCAGCCACACCTAGACTCCTCTCAGAAAGAGCTTGGAGAGCAAGAGGGTCCAATCTGAACCTCGTGACCCAACGGGAGGGTATCCCAAGATAATTGTGTATTATCTTGAGCCTCTATGCAGTAAATAATAAGCGACCTTGCCATAGAATCTTGTGAAATCATTGTCCATATTAATGAATCATTATTATTTAT
>JAUBOD010000502.1:3565469-3585001 GCA_032353885.1 Nothura maculosa
TTCCTTGCCAATTCTAATTCTACCTGGGCTTTGGCCTTCCTCATTTCACATCTGCAATCTCTGGTAATGCGCCTATAACAAATGCACAAACAAAACACAAAAAAAGTAACAAAACACAAAAAAGTAAAAAAACACAAAAACGTAACTGATCTAACAAAACACAAAAAAGTAACTGTGTTGCCATAGAAAACATCAATCTGAGAGAAAGCTAAGAATGAGTCACACAGTGGTACAGACTATGTGTTATTACAGAATCACAGAATGGCTGAGGTTCAAAGAAAGCTCTAGAGATCATCCAGTCCAATGTATGTTATGTTCATAGTCAAAAGAAATGTATGTCAGACTTTGCAGACTATGTTCACCTTAAGTTTTATTTCAGGTTCAGATCTCAGTGGCAGAAGAGGCAGCCACAAGTTTAAAGCATGCTGCAAAACCTACCCCAGAAGCAGGTAAGTTAGGACAGCTGTACAAGCTGCCATGTGGCTAGCAGATCAAATCAGCTAGCTCAGTTGTTTGACAGCAATGTAAACATAAGCACAGTGTCTGAAAAGGTTAATGCAGCTGTGGCTCAGAAGGATCAGATGACAAAGCAGGACCTCTCTGGTTTAAGTTGTTGTGTATTTTAGGCCACTGTAGGCTTTTTCTAACGATAGGCAGAAGGAAGTTCTCAAAAGGGCAAAAAAAGATCAACTGAGGAATGGACCAATTAGGTAGGATTAAAGTCCTGATACTGCAAATTCTTCCCAGGACATGGAAGAGGAAGTTCAAGATGTTTACATCTCTGGATTTCTGGGAGAAGTGGTTCCTTGGCACATAAGATAGCATGTATCTTTGCCACAATTCCATGTATCAGTGTCCCAACAATAAACAACAAGAAAATGAGACATGGTCTATGGTTTGCACCAGTCACAAGAATG
Source organism: Nothura maculosa (assembly GCA_032353885.1). Classification (NCBI taxonomy): domain Eukaryota; kingdom Metazoa; phylum Chordata; class Aves; order Tinamiformes; family Tinamidae; genus Nothura; species Nothura maculosa. The sequence continues at coordinate 3,566,387 of JAUBOD010000502.1, forward strand.
AAAAGGACATGCTAAGCAAAATTTGAATGCAATAAGCATCAAAATGCCACAACACAAACGCATGTTCCAAGCCCCACAGTAGGTCTGGGACAGTATGATCTGAAGAGAAAAATAGCTGGGGGATATATGCCATCCTATACTGTTACAATCACTCTTAGCCTGCAAATCACTTGCTCCTTTATTCTCAAGGGGAAAAAGATTTTAAAAAAAACTTCCAAGTGATCAGCTATACAAAAAGAACATGCATGTCCCAGGAAAGATAACTTAAGTAGAGAAAGAACACATAGGGGAAGAACCCGCACATCCTTAGACCTCAGAGTCAATTTTGACTTGTCAATGTGCTTTAATTCTTTGATTGGAGTTTGTATTGGCTATTTTGGAAGACATGACTTAGTAGGTTTGAAAATTAACACTAAAACAGTCAGCTAGCTAGCTTTTTTTCAATTATAAATTTCCAGGGATTGCGACTAGATATCTTGAAAAAAACAGAATTTATCATTATGACACAAACAAGTTAATTTTCAATAAATTAGTTAATTCATTTCCATGAATATATGTGCTGAGATACAGTATAGCTCTTCTTCATTTCACAGAACACAGGTCATTGTCCAATCCCTGATACATCCCACACATGGTTAAGTAAGACCACCACGGATCTTTCTTCTATAATTATAATGCAAGGTAACTATGGTAACAATAGTTGGCAAATCTTAGTCTTTTAAATGGCTTCTGTTGTACAGGTTTTTATAACTTCTTCCCCCTCCCCCTTCCCACACATATTTTCTTCTTGTTATAAGAAGTAGATAAGGATAACTATTATGGGATGTATGGATTCCTGTTCTCAGTACTACTGATGATCAAGGGCATTTATCCCACTATCAGGCTAGAACATCTTCATCTATGCTCTCAAACCTTATACAGCTAAAGATTTCCACTCTGTCTTGAATTTACTACATCAATTCAATTTCCATTTTTTTATTTTCCTGACTAAAGTCTAATGCTCCCTAAAAATATTATTGAGTTGAACTAGCCTCAAACAAGGTTAAAATTATGACATTTCATGTATATTTGGCTCCTCCATATTAAATTTAAAATGCATAAAGATATCCTTCTTTATACTGTATACAGTTACTTGCACTCATACTCTGAATTAATAATAATCTAAAGAAAAGCTACTCAATTTCAGCATTTGTTATTTATTTTTATTTTGATCTGAATGGAAGGACACTGTAAAAAGTTGCTTGATTCAAAGGCTTATATTGCTTGTAAGGTTGTAACTCTCCTCTTAATGTCTTTTTTTCCATTGACTCACCTTTGATTTTTGGCAGATTCTGAACAACCTGTTCATCACAACACTGATGATGTGATTACAGGATCTCTGGTGCTATTCGTTTTGTAAGACAAAACAGTATTTTGTTCCTCTTTTCTCTAAGAAAAGATCCATTGATCTAATTATAATACGTAATGTTATCTTACCAGATATCAGCACAACGTTGCTATTGCACTACTGGAAAAGAAAGGTTTAAAAGCAGATAAAAATGAAGCTAGAGTTGCAGTAGCCAGAGATATGGCAAAATTTAGGTATGCAATTTGATCTGATAGACTATCTTTACATCGAGGCTTTAAAAGTAGCTTTAATGGCAGTAATGGGTTAAAAATTGAAGTCCATGGTTTAAATTCATCTCTGATATAAATCTAGAGTAATTCAACTGTAAGCAGTGGTGCTGTTCCAGATTTACACCAGCGTAATTGAGACCAGAATCAGCATCATTTATTAAACTCTAGAGGCCGTGTTTGTCTCTCAGTATGTTTATTTAAGTCTCATTAGCTACTGAGAGGGAACAGTATACTTAATGGACTGCAATGGATAGCAGGAATAGAAGCAGGGGAAGCAAAGGGATTTTCAGGGCTGAAGAAATGCAAGTTATCCCCAAGGTGTGAAAAGTCATTTTAAATGTTTTCCCTCTCTTACTTTCCCTCTCTTATTTTTCATAGACCCATAGAGACGTAGGGATTACCACACACAGTTGGATCATGAAGTAGTGACAATTAAACCTACATAAATCCTTTCACTGCTTAAAGTGGACCGAGAGTTCTGCCTTCCTTTAAAAAGACATGCTTTTTTGCATAAAAGCATTTAAGATCAAGGTCTTGGGAGAATGAGACAAAAAATATCATTTAGAAGCTGCCAGCAGGTTGTATATTATTGGGTCATGCCACTATCATCACAGTTCTTAAAAACAAAAAGAGAAACAAATCAAACCCCAAACCAAATACAAGTTATCTGGTATCTCTTGCTTCAAATGAAGATCCAAATAGATCTACAATAAAAAATTATGAGATAACTGAGTTGCTCCAGAACTGCTTGCTTTCTACATGGAATTGTAAAATCTATGTAAATGTAAATGTAAAATTAATGAGCCTACATAGCTATAGAAAGTCTTGAATTCTTCACCATGAAAAGCATTGCATAGCAAGCCCAGAGGTTCTGATTTTGCAGAATGCATCCTGTGAGACCCAAATTTCTGCATTTGTAACATAGATTTCTATAGTCATTCTTTCTGGACTTGTTACATATATAATACATATATATGTATATTCACATATATATTCACACAGCCAAACACTAAACTGTGGAGGAGGAAGCTTTATACTTTTTTCCCTTGATCCTGTGCTCATGTAGACTGCCTGTAGACTAAGGCAACCAAGAAGTCTCCAGATTTTGTTACAGAAGATATTTCAGCCCTGATTACACCAACTAGGAGATCATTCTGTGGTGGAGGATGATGGAAAAGTTTCTGCTGACAAAATTTTTGTATCTGAGACTCCATATAGAGCTAGAACAAAAATAACAAGTTAATTTTTTATCCATTAATCACAAGCAATAGTTGTGGCTTGGGAATACACTTTTTCCTCCTTGGCATAAAGGTTCTTTTCTCCTTCTTACTGCTGGCCATTCAAGCTGAGAAGAGCATTATTCTATTTTATTCCAACTAACAATTTGCACAGCCACATTGAGGATTTATGTATATATTCCTTGCCCATCCATAACTCCTTGTGCACAGAGATTTTATGTTGCCATGGAAGCCAAAATGAAGTTTTGAAGTTGTAAATTCTTTAAGGCGAGCATTTTACCATTTTACTTTATTCCTTATATAAGCATAAAAAAAAAAAAAAAAAAAGAACTTGGCCTGCTTTAAGTCATTCCTAAGGATAAAAAATCTCCTAAGAAATCTGTAGGTACACTCGTCGTTTTAACTCTTTTCTTCTCTCCCTTCTCCCCTGCTCCTTTTCTTGAGCAGTCAAGGCCTCTTTAAAAGCAGCAGAAGAGCTAAGTTTTGAATTATCTTTCAGCAAGACTAAGTTAGCAGAGAGTCTTTGAAAGATCATAGTTTTAAGATCAGATTTAAACTCAGGACAGCTTTACATCCTGAGCTAGCTGAAATTTCTCATTAAAAAAAGTGTAATTTTTCCCGTCCTTTTTCAAATTTCACAAGTACAATTCAGTTTATATTCAAGTCTTCATAAATAAGAAAATTAACATCGCCTTTTTTTTTAATAAAATTCATTTACCAAATAGACTTTGTCAGAGTAAAAGCTCATTTGCAATAGGCCTTCCTGGATCCAATATCAGCATCATGTTTAATCCTAGCTTCTTTTTAGATTTTTAAAAGCTGAACTGGTATAAAATATTAATAAAAAAGATTGTGGATCTCTGTGCAGCATATGAAAATGTCAAAGCTGGCATTTTGGTTTTGAAATAACAGCATGGCATCCTAGCATAAAGCTGGTGAGTCATCCACATACTAAACATTTGCAAAGTCCAGATGCTCTTGGGAAATTTGTTTTTAATAGCAAAAAAAGGATTCATTTTTCTAAAAAATTTTTTAGAAGTGAAGGTGAGAATGTTTCCCTTTCCTGTGGGTACTGAGCTTTACCCACTGGTTTGTTAAATATTTTCAGAGATAATCAAGTACCTTCCATCACCACTTGCTTGAACAGAAATTGAGGTCACTCTGAAGTCCTCACCCTATTTTTTCTCCACATTTGCTTTGATAAGAACAACATTAGTAGCCAGAATGAAAATAAACAACATAATTATTTTAATATCCTTCAGACAGTATCACAGTCATAACAATACCACCATTCGCAGGAATAGATCTTCTGATGTTATGTACTGCACTAGCACTTCAGTCATCTGATTGATTGATGATTTACCATGCACCATTCACATTGCCAAAAAATGTAGCTGGAATATTGCAGTATTCACAGGTTTTAGGTTATACTTGCTCAGTTCTTGATTTGGCAGTTTATTCAATTAATATCAGAGATGCATAGATAATGGATGGCAGAAATAAGATAAACTTGTTAACCTTGGTATCTACACTGTACTTCTGTTACATTCATCATTAATTATTTCAGCTCTCATTAATTAGTTACTGGAGAGAGAAACATATGTACAGTACTTCTAGAATGCAGGCTCAATGCCATTAGGTAGGCAAGGCCTAACAGACACCATACCCAACGTGTTATGCAACCAGTGCATGTCTTCTCCTAATGACATCACTTCTGCTGCTAGGAATGCCATTGTATTACGTTACATGGCTGCAGTCCGGCTGATGCAGGCAGGAAGATGAATAAATTCGGAACCAAAACCATGTCATTGCATTTGACGTTAAATATGACAAAATATCTCTCAGATATTGCAGAGAACCAGAAAATAAGCCAGGCATAAGTATATTTTCAGTAAAATAAAAGGCAGACAAACCATGCAGCTTAAGGAGCTATGCTGAGCAGTTATTCAGACATGTTTGCTCTCACTCATAGTTAAGCCTTGATTAACATTAACTTTTAAATACTTTAATAATATCTATGAGATATATTTTAAATACTATTTAAAAGTTCACAGATATTGCACAGTATTTTCGGGAGTAAGGTGAAGAGTTCTTCAAATCTATTTTGAAAAAAAATTAAATGTAAGTCTTTCAAACAACCTTCAGTGTTAAATTACTAACAACTATTCCAGTTAACACTCCAAGAATTAACTCATCCATCTATTAAGAAGCCAAACCAATATTTTTTAAATGGACAGTATATAAGTGAATCATTTTTAGAGGCTTGCTACGACTATCCTTTTGCACTATTAAATTAGTATTTCAGAAAATTAAAGCAGAAGAGCTCACCAATTTTATATATTATCATTAGACTTAACATCTTTCAATACCAGAGGAAAACGAAACCTTATCTTCCAGAATATATACTGTAATTGATATCGGTATCTCTTCAGTGCCCTTAGGATACAGATAGAGGAAATTGTTTTCTCTCTTTAGTTTGAAATACAGTAAAGGTTAAATTGGTTAGTGACTGGAGGTGACACATTTTTCAGATGTTCTGGATGAGGTCGCTCCTGAAATTCTATTCTAGAGGTCAAAGTCTTTTTTTTTTTTTCCTTATGGTAAATAGGCTGCGACTAAATGAAGTAAAAGTAGAACATAGGGGTTTATTAGGTGTTTCACAACTATTTGGCAAATGTTTACAGCTTTACTTAAGTGAAATTCACTGAGGCTTACGCTAATGATTCAACAGAGGCATTGGCAATGCACAGTGTGTTGTGAATGAATGTGCTGAAGGAAGAACGGCACTGTCTGAAGCATAAGTGATCACTTGTAATTCCAGCAGAGGAACTGCAGTCATCATTTAGCCAATGGTGTTTATTATTAACTGTGAAAAATAAGCTTTAAGCAGCAGAGTGGGAAATCATTGCAGGTGAAGTGGAAGTAAATGAAGATTTTTGGCCACTCAAGATAGCTTCTTGCCTATTCAAGATAGATATTGATTTTTATCCTGAGTAGGATAAATTATATTAAATTCGCTCTTGTTCCCTACAGATAACATAGCTGATGTTGTGCTTCTATTCTTTTCTTTTAGCAGCATTTCATTGCTCATAAACCATTAAGGTAAATGTGATTGATACAGGAAACACGGCAATTATGAAACAGTGATAAGAGAAATTTCTTTTCCTAGCTCTTTATGTTGGCCAAAAAAATCACAAGATAGCCTCTGCTATGTTGATACTGCCAGTGATTTACCTCAATAAAGAGAAGCTTTGGATATTTGGGGTTTTATTTTTTTTTTTGCATCATTTTCATGCCATGTACTGTATAAATCCAGTCAATTCAAGTGCAATCCATAAGCCTTAGGGGACTCGCCTTACAACTCTAGAGGATAAAACCAAATCAACAAAGGATGTTTCACACTTCCTTTTAGTCTCTCTCCTTAGGAAGCATGAAAGTCAACTTGTGCCTGTGCCTTGTCCAGAATCATTTTTCTTTTATGCTCCACTGTACTCAGAACAATTTCAGTTATAGTATGATACATTTGCTCAAAGTCAAGGTGACATAAAACAGTAAGTTTATTTCATAGTAGATAAATCCTGCCCACTATAATGTTATATTAAAATTTTGGTCATCTACCTAAATTGAAGTGAGCCACTTAACTAGGTATTTATCAGTAGACCGCGTCAATATCAAACTATTCCAATGATTCTCTTCCATATTGAAGAAGGAAGTTTAAAGGCTATGAACTGGGCATGAGTCTTGTGGAGAAGTTTTTCTGTTTATGTTTCAGACAAGAACTGTAAATTTAACAAAGATGATAACATTACAGCTTCAAAATGACTAAGCTGCCATAGTAGCAGATATCATAAAGGTATGTAAAAGCCATAGAACTGCATAAAGGAAAATGGTCAGCCTTTCTCAGTTGCTCACTATTTCTCAGTTGTTCACTACAAATTCAAAGTAACTTGCCACTTAAGGTTTGCCTAAGTGAACACTGCATGGACAGTAAGCAGAGTTTGAGACTGAATGCTATTAAAATAGATGGCTTCCCTAAGCTGCACCCAAAATCATATGAGTTCTCATTCTGGCATGTGGCTCTCTCATAAAAGAACAAAGCTGGATATTTATACAAAACTTGGGAATTTCTTACAGTCCACAGTCTCAAGACTTATAAACCTTCAAAGTTTCAATATTTATATCAAACACGGGATCAGAATAAAAATACATCAGATGTTATTTAAGCACGTGGTTGACAAGCACCATATGGGAAGTGGGCTTATCCATGTTCTCATTAACTTCAATGGGTGTTTTGTCCCTCATTTTTTTAACTGCAGCAGGATGAAACTGCACTAGCAAATGTAGGGAAGATGGACAAAACACGCCTCCCTGGAATGCATGCTGCTATAGCCAATCCAAGGAAATGGTGACCCACAATTTATGTCAAATGTAGGGGTCTGAATACTCTTTACAGCTGCTAATAAAGAGTCACTGAGCAGATATGGGAGATAAGTAGTGCCATCATCCTGCAGACCTGTCACATCTTACATGGAGGCAAGACTTAAAACAGACTCCTTTTATGAAGCACAGCACCGTGGTCTCCATATCACTCCATGGCACTGGTGACCAGCCTGCTCAATGGCCTGCTAACCGGATGGTTGTTGGCGTCTTGGAACAGAAGATCATGGGACTATTCACTATCTCAAGGATGTGTTAAACCAGAAAGAGACCATGCACAAGGGACACTCCTAGGAGTCATCCGCCATGCCATACAGCATCCCAAAGAGGCTAAATACATCCCAAGTCACACAGCCAAATGCCATGTTATCTCATGCCTCACATGGCAGGAAATTAAAACAATAAAGCTCTCCTCCAATACAGAAATATTTTCCCTGCAAGGTACATAGACAAATGCATTGGTGAGAGTACAGAGAGCAAAGTGAGCTCTTTTCACTCTAAAGGAACCCACAAAAGGTCAAAGCTTGAATGAGGACAGAAAGGATATGTCTCAAGAGTCATTTCAGCAGTATCCATTTATCTTCAGAATAACAGATTTGCTGCTCAATCTGACAAGTGTGCCCTCAGGCACAGTCAAATGCCTCACACTGTAACAGACACACACTGCCTAGTTTAGTATATTACCTGTTCGCCTGAACAGAGTACCTAGCAGGTAGCTCTGTGGGTGCCATGTTATTTGGGCCAACCTTTTGAGCTCAAATATAGCTCAGAGGTTCCATGGTAGAGAGACAGAAATGCTTTTTCACAGGATGCACCAACATGTCAAGAATTCTGGATACAAATACTTGAAATGTGCCTTGAAATGCCAGCTTTCATTCCATCCATCAAAACATTACATATAAACAACTCCATGTTTGTTCAAGATGTAGAGCTGCAGTAAGCAGAACTTGCTTGGTTTGCCAAAAACAGCTCAAAGCAATGAGTATTAATGTGACAAAATATACTTGGCATTAAAAGGAAAGTCAAAGAGGAGAGACCTATCAGAGTTACCCCTTTTCCTCAAAGTGAATGTAAATCATGATTGCCTTGTTTTACAACTACAGTACCAGATTCTTACTTTCTAGGGGCTGAGCATGAAACTGTTGCACATAATTTTACTTTTGATTTTTGATTCTAAGAATTATTGCCTCCAGTATGTTGGCTAATCTAGAAAGATTGCCATTTGTATAGGCAACTATTACTTTTCTCTAGCTCTCAAAGAAGAGCCTGATGAAAATATATTGCCTTTTTTCTGGCTTGCAGCTTGTGTGCTTAGTCATACAGGAAACTCAATTTTTACTGGCTCAGGAAGTGGTCATGAAGCAGAGACACAATTCTTAAAAAAAAACATACAACACTTTCCACTGCTACTGAAGAATTCCTGCCTTATGTAAAGCAGATCAAGTCAGCTATATGTTCTCTAGACAGCTTCATGTAGGAAATATATTGGGACAGGAGAGGCAAAAGGCTTAATTCAAAGGGGGCAGGAGAAAAATCCCATCCACAGTCACTCTGATATACTCGTGCTGTCAAGTTGACTTCTAGCTTCACCAGCCTAGGTTGTTAAAAGTCTTACTTTTGCAGCTGAATTCACATTGATTTTGCAACTTATTCTTCTATTTTCCTGCTTTCTCTATCTATCTCATGGGTTTGTAAAATCCAGTGAAGGAACTTCTTACAGGGCTCCACAATTTCTTCTATATCTAACTAGGGTGATCTGGTCATACAGGCCAGACAGGAACATATTGACACTTTAGCCAGGTCTGCAGTTTAATCACCCTAGGAATAGCATACCAAAGGCATGGCAGTACACACACAGCTTTTGCTCATCTCCAATTATCTGGATGGCATGTGACTTCAAGTCTGCAGCAGTAGAAAAGAAGCTTTAAAAAAATCTCTAATTTTTACTCCTATTCTAATGGAGCAGGATGCTGATGTAGGAATTACTACAGTTACAAAAGGTCATCTCTTCAACACAGGAAGATTCCTCAGATTAGCTGCAATGATTCCTGCCAGAAGGTCCATTTTTCACTCATGTATGTATTAGCATTGTATCATATACACACTCATATATCTTAAATCATTTTTATCTTCTTCAGTGTTTAGCATTAATGTAGAACATAACCCCTCTATAGTCCCCACAGGAGTAGAAAAAAATCTTTATCCCAATGGCAAACTCAGTGGGTAGCAGACAAGTGGTTACAGCATAAAGGAGGCTGCCAGCAAAATAACACTGAGGCTTCTTCCTATGCATGTGCTTAGATTTGCTTCCCATGAGGCAGTACAAGCAGTGGTGGAGTGGGCTGGATTAAGAATGAGCAACTCTGAGTCACTAATCATTGTCAATTCACTGATAATCACCAGAGCACCACTCCGCAGTGACAACTTGACACTGCCATTGATGTCTTTCTGGTGATGAGGGGATCCTTCACAGGATTGCAGGCAGCTCCACTGTAAAAATCAGGTAGCTGCATAGTAAGAGTGGAAAAAAAAAAGATTGGATCTTTCTCTAGCCAAATATATTTCATTTATAACGAGTTCACTTTGTGTGCTCCTACTGAAGGAAGGAACAGCCTGTAACATGAATGTGACACATGCTCTATCCACTACTTAGCAACTCAAGATATCTGGTTAGACTATCTTGTCTTCTGATTTTTTGGGGGAGGGGGCGGTTGGTTCAGTTTTACAGTATCTGCACAATGAAAGTTACCCAATTAAATACTTCACAACTGCTCCACATAGAATTAACCACTCTTCCCAAACCTGCTCCTTGGGATACCCTTTATATCACTTTGAATTTTACATAAGCTCCAGGCTCTCTGATGTCATCTACTAAACAGTGTCAGATTGGGTCAGTGCTTTAGTGAGAAACTTCCAAGAAAAATCTAAGAGCTGCAGTGACTCATTTGCTTTCCTCTGACTCAGTACTAAATTGCTCTCTCAAAATGCTCCTGGGGGTGTTATCTTTCAGATGAGATATAAAACTGTATGGGTCCTGACCACATACAGGAATTTTAAAAAAGGGGAGGAGATATACTGTCCTTTTTGTTGTGTAGTCCATAGACCCTGCATGTATATCCATAGAATACAACTGGAGCATACCGGAGAGATAGGATATCTCTCCTACTCCAGTTGTTTGTTCCCTTTCCCTTTTTGAAGGCTTAACAGGCAGAGCAATACTGCAAGCAGTCTTATTCTCCCTCAGACAGACTCAGCTTTAAAAAATGTGGATCGATGGATACTAGCTCTCACAGATGGCTTTGCCTGAGGACTACAGGGAATATATTCCCAATCCCTCCCACTACAGGAGTGGAGGGCTGGGTGGCCCTCAGTGCTCACAGGCATGTCACAGCGTGAACATTAATGGAGTTATATGTGGAGAAGAAAGTGTCTCTAGAGCCTCATGGTTACATCCCAGCAGACCAATTCTACTATTTTTATTTGTCTGTGACAATGCGTCATACCATTAGTGTCATTTCTCTCCATGGGCAATGTGTGAGAAAGGAGCTGCCCAATATTAGTGCAACCAAATTAACTTATAACTAAATAGATCTCATTTTTGCCTTCTCATCCCATCTGCCTTTCTTCCCTGCCATTTCCAATTTGTTTTTCACCTTTTCCTCTACTGAGTCTTCATAAAATGTTTTGTTACAAGCCTAAGGCTTTCAGCCCAGACCTAATGAGCTGGATCACACAACATCAACAAACTGGCAGTTTAGTGAAACTTCCATTTCGTGTTCCCAAATACTTTCTTTTAAAATACTACCAACCTTTTCTCTCTCAATAAACTTCTGGTCCTAAGAGTTACAGAGAAAAATTGACAGTCATTTTAGAAGTAAAATGAACCCTTTAATTGCTTCTAACAGGCTAAGCAAAACACTTTGAAAATGGAATGAGCTGCCCAAATCAAAGCCTGTAGGTTGATATTTCATCTTTGTTACCTACTCAATGCACCTCACAGCACACTGGAAGAAAAGATTTGCACATTCTAGAACTCATTCTGCTTGGCAAGCCCTACCAGTCCTTTCCCACCCCAGCATTTCACTCAAAGTGGCAGAGCGAGGGAGAGGCTCCTAGGCACTCTGCAGGAGAACAAGCCATGAGACCAAGTCCTTTCCTTATCAGTACCTCTGAGATCAACCACAACCCCACTCAGAAGGAGCCAGAATATCTGACCAATCTGTGTGTGGCTCTTCAAGCAGGCAGGAAGAGCTGGCAAGCCGAGCCTGTCAGGGCACCGTTGTCTTTCACATCTAGCCTAGGTTAACCTTCATACCAAAGGATGCTGCATATCTGCAGTGAGTAAGGAAGATTGTGTACTGTAAGTGATGATTCATTCCTTAAATTCTGCCTGGAGCTTTGAAATTTTTCATTAACTATGTTAGATACATTCTACAGATTACTTAAATGATCTAAATATTATGTAATTAATCAGCAGAGTGCAGGATACCCCATCTGACATTCATCTCGAAGTATTTAGGTACTTGTACTCCATAGCCCTTTATAAGCAACTCAAAGCAAATGTTCAGTAAATGAATAGAATATCTTCTCTAGTTAAAACACCTCTGTTAAAAACCCTAATGTACCTCTTAAATCAATTTGATGCCAAACACAAGGCTATGATCATGTAACAGTATGCTACAGAAGGCCACTAGTGAAAAAATGACTGATAGTATCCAATACGAAGTAACAGAAAGGCATTCAGATAAATATGGTTATTCTATTCTGTGTGAGTAGGTAGAGCTTTGTTCTAGCTCTGCATTAAAGCAAGCTACTAACAGTACAGATCATTGGTCTCCAAGGAGCCTGGGGAAAAAGCTTTTCGCTCATCTGTCTCCAGTGTCTGTAAGTACAACTATATGAGTAATACCTGATTAGATTTGGGGGGAAAAAAAAAGTTTAGATCAAACAAAAATATGTTGTTTTCATTTGTGCTTTGGGAATCCTTTTGGTTTGAAAAAATACATATATTTCCAAGACAAAAGTCCATTCAGATTAAAAAAGCAGTATATTATATGTACTTTAAATATTGAAACAAGCATTTTGAGCCTTACCATCTTCTCTTTAGCTGAGACTATTCTGTGAATCTGATCAGTCATTTAACTCCTATCAAAATTATGGTTGAGTTTTAGTCTCTCTCTCTCACACACACAAACAACAGTTAATTCCTCTGTTTCATTGATCTAGTGGTCTACTACAGCCCCAGAAACAAGCATATAACAGCTAATATTCATCATTATTTTATATTCAAATTCATCTTAAAAAGAAAAATAAAAAAAAGAGAAAAATAAAAAAAGGAAGAATACCTTTACAATATTTCATCCCCTTCACTACTAAGGGAGACAGATGCTTGCCTATACTATCTTGTGCCAGTTAGTACTTATCAAATCTCTTCAAATAAGTGACACCTAAAAACTACATTTGGACAGATGAATAAGGAAAGAAGCCTTATCCTTAGGCACACCTGCTCTAAAAGGATACATCTTTTTCTTCTTAGGACAAAGCTGGCTCATGGCACTGGCACCAGAAGCAGCAATGAGTGAGTCTGGCAGAAAAGTCAGGGGTTACTTCTGCACATTCTTATATCAGAGACTTGAAAATGAGATTAGAACTGCAGTCAAAAAAGTATCAGAATATGTGGTGTGGCAAAGGTAGCTGAGAGGCAGCAGAAGCATTAAGTCCAGTTCTCCATTTTCCATCCTTGCCCTATTCTTCCCTCTATTTCTTGTGGAAGGAGTGGCTTGGCCATGGTTGGATGTTCCTCTCCATTCCAAGCAATCTTCGGGGTTGCCTTCAAAGCTGAGAAGCCATGACCTAGATATGGTCCAAGCTTGAGAGGTGCAGCAGGAGCAATGAGTGCAAATTAAATTAAACTTTGCAGAAGAGGTATCTTCTTGACTCCTTACTGACCCAGTAGCATGAAGAGGACTCAGATGACCAGATGCAAACATCTACAGTATAAATGTCCTCCTCTAAGCTTCTAGTGCAGATGACTTTGTCAGGAGTCAGAAACAAGCTCTTACAGGATGTAAATTATCTCATCTGAAAGCAAATGTCTAAAATAGGACAATTCTTTCTCTTTACTATAAAAGGATTAGTATGACTTACTCAAAGGAGATAGCTACAGTGTGGGTGTTTACAGTTAGGTGTGATGTCTCATATCTCCATCTAATAAAGAGAGATAGCAAAGTTACATTGATTTAAGTTGTAGCGTAATGTAAAAATCATCTACACTTCTATTCCATTTCCATCTAAGAAACTACATTAATATTTCTGAAATGTTTTTATTATATTATCCAAGTAAAAGCTTACAACATACCATTTGCAAGGGGGAGAACAATAGTGCAACTGCTAGCATAGACAGGAAATCTTACCATTAGGCAATAAAAATATTCTCTGTGCTGATATTCACCTGAGCAGAGATCCACCAAAAGTTGATGGTTTTGTACAGAAATATTATCTCCAATGAGAACAGACAACTGGATGATAAGAAGAAAGATAAAAAACAAACAAATGAACAAAACCAAAAAAACTCACATTGTCTAAAAAAAATTGCTTTCTAAGTTTGCAGGAATAGATCTTTACACTTGTCCTCAATGTGTTATGTTATTTTAAACATCTAGACAATTGTGTGATATTAGTTTCCTTTATCAGTCATGTCCAATATTATAGGGGCATTGCTCGTAGCATTAGAATAAGTCTTTTTACTGAATTCCATTGTTAGTGCTTTAGCTGCTGTTAGCAGATCCATTTTATAAGGAAAAGAAGTATTTGGTAGACTACAGAAGGCAACAAAATAACAAGATCTTGCTGAAATATTATTCATAATGAGTATGCTGGTCTCTATATCAGATGGAGCTAGAAAAAAAAATCTTTCATTAAGAACAGGCACATTATTATGATAGAGTACTAATTTGAAATGCCTTTTTATTATGATAATGCCTGAGGACAAGCCAAGATTGTGTCCCTGTTGTTTATATAGTGCCAAGCCAAAATGAATTCTCAGAGGTTACAGTCCAAGTAGATGAGCCGAAGGAGAGGAAAAGGATATAGCATGCAAGCAGGGCTAGTAGCAGTAACACACATATTTTTGGTGTTGTAATGCTGTACAAGAAGAAGCTAGATTGAAGAGCTGAAGGGAAATGACTTAGGAGATCTCACAGATCCAAAAAAATAGGAAAAGTGACTAGGAAGGCAACAGAAGGAGATATTGAAATCACACCATCATTCAGCACAGGCTACAGCAGGGCAATCAAGGCTTTAGGTATTCCTTCAGTAGTGCCTAGCACATGTTAATATCTATATTGCTTTGTTTTTATATCTTCATTAGAGACTTCAGTTGGAGAGACTGGTTGAGAAGGCACCATCCACGGACTGTAGAACCCCTGGTGTTGTGGTGAGAGACGGACTTCAAGTGGACAACCTCTTACTTCTTCTCCAACTAATGGAGTAGTTACTGCTTTGTTTCTGAGCAACTACAGGTTAAACACATGTATTAAGCCAGGTAGTTGTTGGCAGCTTGTTGTCTATTTCAGCAAGTATGAATTATCACAGCCTAACCATCATTAACAAGATGGCACTAATTTACAGTCACCAAGCAGACTCTCCTTTGTATGCAAGTAGTTAGTAACAGCTTTAATTTCTCTGTAGAAAAAAAGAATAAAAAAGAAGCTTCTCTGCAGGAATTCATTCCCATTTCATGGGAAAGAATTGCTTTGAACATTAACAACTCCAGTTTGTTTTCAGAGCTACACAGTGGAGTGATTAAGTAAGTAGATATATAGTTTTTCCTATCCTTGAAGTTTTATTGGCACAATCTCTATAAAAGATGTAGGTGATGGGATTACAATGTCCTCATTGTCATGCTGCTATGAATGAATGAGATTTTGACTTTTATCCGAGCATGTGGCTCTTTTTTCCCTTAGTTCTTTCACATCTTATGTAAATATTTTTTACATTTACCCTCCAACCCTGCTCTTAGCACAGAAGAATGGAGCAGCATCTCCCACCTCCCCATTCCAACAGATGACAAGTAATGCCAGGCCTATTGCACAGCAATATTACCATTGCTACAAAGAATGTATTGTCTTCAGACATGAAGTATGGAAAGACATAAGGAGTGTTTGGCCACAGAACAGGTACAACACGAGTAGACCTTGCACAAGCACCCCCCATGCCGCCCTGCAGTAACTACTGAACAATGACCATGCAGCAGCATCTCTGATAGGAGGTGAACACTACCAGCTAGGGACTACCTTCTTGTTTTTTTATTGTTGTTTATTTGTTTGTTTTTAAGTATAAATTATTTTAACTCTCTACTATAGTAAATACAAAGGGCGAAGATGGCTCACTAGATCTGGGAATAAGAATATTAATTTATTTTATGTATCCTGCTAACACTGGTGAAATGTCATGTATGAGAAAATAATGATCTCTGTTCTTCCCCACAAGAGGAAATAAAAACATACATTCAGCATAGTGACACTGAGCTATTATACGGCATAAACAAACATTGCAATTTATCAAAAAAGACACTGCATTCATTACTGGTGCTATTGTACACAGAAAAGCAACATATAGAGAGAAGCATTAAAGATTAAAAAATAAATCACTCAAGAAGTCAGAAATCATAATAAAAATCCCTGAGAACAGATAATAAAGAGATGGGCTGATATCTCTTTTCCTACACACTGTTAACAGTATGTATGCTGCTCTCAGTGCACATAGTAGTTTTCAAGTCTCAGAAACAAGCTTAGGTCTTGACAGTAGGATCTGTCTCATCATTATTTATTTACCAAACACAACTTAGGGGTTAGAACCTGAAAAACTCATGATCACATAGGCTGAATGTTTAAATGAATCTGCAGATTCCAGCAGCAGCAACAGAAGATTGTGACTGATGGACTCTGATACTCATTTAAATCACTGGATTTCCCGAACTGATGCAAAAGAGAAGTTAGGATTAAGGTCACAGAAACAACTGTGTATGTGTGGAGACCAGTGCCTTTGCACTGTCAGCTATCAGTCAGTCCCTTAATCATCCAGCACTTCTACCACAGCAGCCATGGCTTCCTCCCACTTTGGAACCCATTCAACTTATCTAAGGGTGCTCAATTTTATGGATGCACATGTGTTTCTCAGTATCACATTGCCTCAATTTTATCTCTAGTACTTGAAGAGCCATTCCATATGCATGCACAAAATGGATCAGAGCAGACCTGGGTATGAAGCACATTTAGTGCTCTACACGTACTTCAAGCACATCGCTGCTCTGGGGTGCTGGCAGACAGCCTGTCCCTTCCATGTCACCCACATGTCATGCAGCTGCTTATGCTGCTGACACCTGCCATTCAGGAGTTGCTTTATCTCACTTGTGTGAGCTTGGCCAGTCACTACGGTCTCTTAGCCAAGAGTATTACTTGAGGAAAGGCATTTGTGTGTGTAATACAAAATTCATGAAGGAAGTGAAATTCCTGTACTGGGTCCTCATCATTAAACAGATTCTAGGAAAACATGACAATTCACAGTCTACAACAAATCAGACACATAAGCATTTTGTGGTCAGTAGCCTACAGCAACGTTGGAAAGCTCAATCAGTTCACTGGATGGCTTTGCAAAATATTCCCTTACTGATTTACTCACACAAAAAAGGAGAGAGCTTCCTTTCAACACATGTATTCTTGACATTTTTTTCGAAAATGCTGAGCACTTACAATGTGTATATGTTATTTCTTTGCTGTCTACAATTTCCAAAGATCATTCACATAGATTTGCATTTCATAAATGCTATTTCTGTATATTTTAGGACATCTATACAAATAAAAACCCAGAGACATATAGGACATATAGGCAGGAAGCTGCATGGTCAGTTAGTACTCAGTTAACTGCAGCTAGTGTGCAAAGT
Organism: Nothura maculosa; assembly: GCA_032353885.1. Taxonomy (NCBI): domain Eukaryota; kingdom Metazoa; phylum Chordata; class Aves; order Tinamiformes; family Tinamidae; genus Nothura; species Nothura maculosa. Next base: position 3,583,622 of record JAUBOD010000502.1, read on the forward strand.
GTTTATGTTTTCTTGCTACAGGCATTGCATCTGAATTTTTAACAGTCCACATTAATCAAACCAAAGTGTCAGTACCACACAGCAAATCCTATGCAAACAATAGTGTGTAGGAGGAGGGTTTATTTAAAAGTGTTATTACTTTTAGCTGATTAGGGTAATCAGTGGAAACTTCTTATCTCTATATATATCAATGTCCTCAAAGTACAACAGACTGATAACATTATACAGCCACAGCAAACTAGCAAGTAGAAGAAAGGATGAGACTGACAGCTTATATCAGCCCACAACATTTTACTTCATTAGAGGATTCTTGACTACACAGCCTTGAGGGATGTATACTGAGGAAAAAGTCTGTCCATGTGTGTATCAGTTTTTTTTTTTTTTTTTTAAGTGTTCATGAAGGGGAAAATAGCTTTCAGTGACCTGAAACATTATAAAGGACTCTCAGCTATCACTTTGCTAGGAGCAATGGGAAAATACTTATCTCCTAACCTATCAAGGTGCAGTGTGATTACAGTTCAGACAATTCCATGACATTATCAGCAATGATGCTTCTTAATCTAGCAGGCCTAGGTCGATCCCATTTGATCTATCCCAGTCAAGTGTCAGTCTATGATATCCACTTCCTTCCACATACACATTGCCTAGCTGAGTAGTTGGATTCCCCATGTTCTCAATGAGAACTTGGAAATTAGTTTTTCCTTTATCTTCTTTCCCACACAAAAAAAACCCTAACACTGCATAGACTATGTAAGAGTGTAAGTATTGCTAGCACGTGGGCTTGATGGTTGTATGTGAAATCCACTATAGAAGACTGCCTAAAATTTTAGAAAGGTGTTTCTAAAGCCTATTTTACTGCTAGCTTTCCCCATCCCAAGAGGCATCATAAGATTATCAATATCCAAGTTGCATTGACTAGGAAATAGCTTATTACTGAACCAAATCTGATTTGTGCATCCATTTTACAGCACTACCAATCAAGTTTTCAGAACAAGTTCCATGGCATTACTAACGTAGAAAGCTACCCAAGGATCACCTAACTCACACAGGAAGGAAAGCAAGGAACTTTGCTTCGCTTAGATTTAGAAAGGAACTTCACAGAATCATAGAATCATAGAATGCTTAAGGTTGGAAAGGACCTCAAAGGTCATCTAGTCCAAGCCCTCTGCACGCACAGGGTCACCTAGAGCACGTGGCACAGAGCTGCATCCAAGCGGGTTTTAAAGACCTCCAAAGAAGGAGACTCCACAACCTCTCTGGGCAGCCTCTGTGTCCTTCTTTATAGATGTATTTTAGCTTCATTTATGGGACAAGGCCCTGAAAAGTAAAGAATCCTTGGTCACTCTGGATTATCACAGAAGTTGCAGTCCCAGGATTTCA
>JAUBOD010000502.1:3585146-3607208 GCA_032353885.1 Nothura maculosa
TATGGGACAAGGCCCTGAAAAGTAAAGAATCCTTGGTCACTCTGGATTATCACAGAAGTTGCAGTCCCAGGATTTCATCCAGTAACTTTAACATCAAAGATGTTGATGTTTCACATAAGTGGAAAAAGATAATCATACAGATATCTTCTGTAAAGCGCTTTGTAGACAAGCTTACATATTAGCCAGGTACTGTTTTTTTTTCTATCTAAGAGGCAACTTGTGTCAGAAGGAACTGTATTAAACAAAATAAATAAAATAGATGTTCTTTTTATTTAACCACCTTGTTGAGAAATGTGGACAAACTATTCATTTGACTATATGAAATCCATCATTTGACAGAAAAAAAAATGCTTCAGTGATAACCAAAATTTCAAAAAGTAAAGGACTATTAAAGTCATCTAATCATCTTGTAAGATTTCTCAAACTGCAGCATTAGCAGCTTGATCAACAGCTAGTATACAGCTGAGACCTTCAGTCTTGATTTAATCTGACTCTGTTGACATTGAATGGAAACATGTAAATCTTATTAGGCTTACACTGATTTCCTTCAATAGTGAACTTAATAAAGCAGGTTGCTTTTCTTTCAGTGTGCCAAAATCTATAAAGTTCCTAAACCTAAATAACTTTCTATTAGGTAAGTGGAAAGTAAGTATGAAAGAGTACATTGTAAAATACCAAACCTAGAATTTGAGGGATCACTTGCAAAACCCCAGGCCCCTTATAAAGTTAACTTTTTTTGAAGGACAATACTTATGCGTTGCCAATAATATCTTGTTATTATAATTGGAAATACTTTGGTTGGTTTATTTGTTTTTAACCCAAAAAGTTAGTTCAGAATTCAACCTGTCTTGTACATGACATCAGAGGATCATGCACACAAAAATTATGTAGTTATCCGTGGTGCAGGAAATAGTACAAGAGGGGCATTCATTGCTTTCTATTAGTTCTAGTGTTGTGTGTAATGGGCTTTCTCCTAAATCATGGCCTCTACCTCTACAGGTCTTGTAGAGATGCAGGTAAAATGTTAATAAGAAAGAATAACAAGTTCATATTCCTAGAAGCAAGGAAGAAACTGTCTCTGTAAGGAGGTGGTAACCACCCTTGCAATGCTGAATCAACCTGTTAATCTTTGCTTGAGGCCAATTCACTCATGATCAGTCCATTCTTTCATTGTAGTTTAAATTTAGATCATCTACAGAGAACAAACAACAACAGTGAAGAGATGGGGAAGTATTTTTCCTTTCAACCTAGTCAGAAGAGTAAGAACTTGCTATACACTTATCTGTGACTATTATATAAAGTAACCAAATAAGATTAACACCTTTCTACTGCTTGATCTGCTGTTAGTCTAGGGCCTGGCCTGGGAATTTTAACTGGAAGGCAGAATTAAAGGTGAAGTTATCCAACCCAATTTTCCAAATAAACTGCAGACTATACAGCAGCACACGTTAACGTTAACCTAGAATTCCTTACAATTAATTATTCACAGGCTCACTTAGTACACAAGATCTTTTGAAATCAGAACCTATACAGAAGAGAGCTGAATTTACTGATTTTTCTTTTCCTAAAATATTGTTTTTACTTTCTAGAACTGCAGAGCTACTGACTGCCACAAAGAACAAACCTTTCAAAGTTCATGACCTTAATAAAAACAACCTAACACTATAGATATGCCAAGAAAACTTCTGTCTCACTTGGATGTACATTTCAGCTGAACTTCTACTAAATCTGACATAAAATGTCTTCTACTGTTTTCTTTAACACAAGTTGCTTGAACCACTGCAGACCTAAGTCTATGAAGTGTATCATCTTACAGGTTATACTACTTGGAATCCATGAATTGCCTGTTCTGCCTTTTGACATAACCTACATATTTCAGATTTACATTTATATGTAAATCCTCAACAAGATGCAAATCAATCCTTTTCCACTAAAGAAATGCTAAAGGAGGCATTCAACAAATATAGGAGATGGTGTGCAGTTTGCAAAGATGGACCAGATCTTGCCCTATTTTAAAACCATTTGAGCAACAGATCAGTTTGCATTCTCACAGAAGGAAATAGAGAAATGAGAAAACAAGAGACAGAAATTTAAACAAGTAGATCCAGCCTAAACTTTTGAGATTATTCTTTCAAATATCTTAGAAAACATTTTTATTAGTAAGCATAAGTGAAAATGTTCCCATTATTAAAAAAGTACTGGATAAAAATCTCTATAGTCTTAAGTGGGAAGACAGATTTGTGAATAATAAAAAGCTTGAATTCAATACAGAGGACATCAATTTACAACATCTTCAAATACTCTAATGGAACATGTTTTATGAAACTTTGTGAACATTTAAGTGCAAACAACAATATAAGTCATGCACTGTTAAAATGGAGATACATGCTTTTAATGATCAGTGAAGTTATTACTAATTTTAATGGCATTTTATAGGGTAAAAGGAGATACAAACGGCAGACGCTATCTACAGATGGGTAGGATTTGATGAAAAGTGTTGGTGGAAAAAAATTATTAGTTTTAATGTCAAAACATTTCTACAAATTACATTTTGTAAAAGCCAAATTCCTTGCTTTCTACATTTACAAAAATGAAAAATATGATCATACTAAAGTAGGGCAGGAAAAGTTAACAGTCTAATTAAATAGCCCACTATTAAATTAAATATTACTTCAGATCAAGCAACAATTTTGAACTGACATGAAAATAAAACTGAGAAGTATTTTCCTTTTTTTTCAGAAAAATCTGCTTCTTTTCAAACATTTTTTTTCTGTTTAAACTGATCTTTTTCATTTTGAGAGGTTCAACGATTGTACTCTTTATTCATGGAGAAAAGTAATATCAAAATATTGTCATCACAACCCAGCTAGAAAATATAGTAACTTGGAGAGTCTATAGAGATTTAAGGCTGTTTATTCTGTTCTTTCTTTCCCACTGAATGTTTTCTTGGATTTCAAATTGAAATCTATATTTTCAAAAAGCTCTATAGAGCTTCTATCTATTAAAAAAAACATAAATGAGAAATAAGTAGTTCTGAATTCTTCAGACTCTTTTTTTTAAAATATAAGTATTGGTTTTCATGATGTTCTAAAGCTTCTGCAATCACTCAGAAATAGTTGAACATTTTTCCCAGATACTCATAATCCAACAGACAGAGATACAGAGATAGAAGGAAGGAGAAAAAAAAAGAAGTTGTTTAAAAGCAAATTAAGCAGACATACTAAAAATGAGAATATGTGTAAGCTATAATAATAGTCTTTCTCACTATGTACAAAAAAGTCTCAACTTCTAGTATCGGTGTGTAAGTATTACAAACACATTGGCACCAAAGAACTGAAGATGATACATAGGCAACATTTTATGAACTTAGTGCAAAGAAAACATGAATAAAATGTGTGCTGTGATGATTATAGGATTATAAGAGTTGTGTTGTCATATTAGAGGGTGACAGCTAGATTCAGGCCCACTGCAGCTCTGACACAGTACAGACAGTACAGACAGGCTGGGAGAAAGAGAAGCAGCCAGCAGCTTCAGTGAATGCTGTGAGTTGGATCCTGAGCAGACAGGGTGCAAAGTGATTCACAGTTTATACCTTATGCACACACATACACACACACATACCCTATACAACTCTAAAGCTAGATCCAAGTGCAGTAGCCATGCATGTGCCATCAGCCACCAGACCATCTTATTCCCAAGGCATTTCACAAACTATGCCCAGCAACTCTGTGTGGGCAGTCTATGTGGAGGAGGTTCTTTTTCTTCCTAGCTATTGGTATGGCAACAGTTAGCTACATCTTGGTTACATTCAGAAAATGATAGAATTTTTTTGGCTAGATCATAAACAGGCACAAAAAAAAATACATGAGACAAATGTTAAGAAGTGTTTTTATCAGACTATTTTTAATTGGATAATAACCTACTGCATTATGGCACAGAATTATGTTCCTTTTCTTTCATGTGGGTTTAACTGCTTGTTGAACAGAGCCATCACTACAAAAGAAAGAAATGTTTGTTGTATACTTTATTTGTAACTCCTCTTTGGTATGTGAATTCATATAGATAGTTTCTTTCTTTTTCAGATTTATAGGAAAAAAACCAGACAACTTTCCCCTTAGAATCTCAGCATGGAAGAGAGCATCTCAGCAAAGTAAAATCTGAGTTTCAATTTCCTCCCAACTCTGAGTAGAGTACATGAGGCACATTCAAGTATCCTAATGGGATAAGAGGCTAAACACTTCTTGCAGACCAACAGTACCATAAAAAATCTTCACAAAGTCATAATGTATAAACAGTTCAGTAGTAAAGTCTCAAAAGGAAGCTGTGCACTTCATTTCCAGCAGAATCTGTAGTCCTTCAATATCTCTGCCCAACTAGTCTTCTGATCCTCCTAGTCTGAGAAATCTCAGAGAACCAAAGTACAAAAATGTCATCAAGAGCAACAGGACTGCAGCAAAATATCCCTGGCCTCTGTGGAGTGCTGGGTCCACATGAAATCACTTTCACTGAGTCTGACACACTTACTGCCCAGTCACACATAGATATACACAGTGCTGCAAAACATGAAATTCACGTGACATTCCTCCCCTTGACCACTGTGAAACTGGTTTTACGTACTTCTATCTGATACCACCCAGGAAAAGATGACTGTAGCTCAGTGATCACATCTTGAATCTTGAGATCCACCCAGGGTGCATGGGCATGTATGCATATGTGTGAGAGACATTTATTCTCAGTCCCACAAGCTGTTACCAAAGTCCTTTCTTAAGAGAATGTTCTATCTGCCAGTAACCATCTTGTTCTCTGATTCATTCTGTTGAATAATTCTGGCTAATCAAGCATTTGCCTTTTATAATATGATTAAGAAAGCAATTCCTTGCTATTTACACCTAATAACAGTCTTTTCAGATGATCCTGTTAAATCTCCTCTCAGAATGAATCTGGAAAGAATGAGCAAAAAGCAACATATCAACTGCAGTGAAAATTCTTGATCTGAAACAAGCTGTTTATGATGTAACACTTCTTTTCAAATGTATGGCCTCCAGAAACAAAGACAGGTTCATTTTCTTCTTCAGTAGCTTTCAGCACTCCACATCACTGAGCATATTCCAGGCTTCTGATACTGTCTCTAGCACAACTTCCATGATGGAAGAGACAGATATTTGCTAGATGTTTGTTCCTAGACAGCTAATCTGCTACTTTCAGCATCAAGATCTTTAACAATAACATAATTTGTAGACTTCTCAAATTCTTCTGCCTGTATTCCCAAAATACATGAGATGGATTATCTTGAGAGAAACGTCTTTTAGCACATCTCCAAATATCAAAGACCAAAATTTGAGCAAAGACCAGCATTCTGGTAGTCATGTAGTGAAGTCTACACCTGAGAAAAGGCTATGCTGGGAGAATATTTTCTTTTCTTCTAGATGATTTCATTACCTTTAGTTATAAAAATCTGCAGGGTACTTCAGCTATGGTTTATGTAGTATTCATTGGGTAATTGGTTGTTAATAGAAGATGGCAAATAGATTGTAGAAATCTTATGATAAAAAGATAATATTTACTGAGCTGAGTGAACTCAAAGGATGATTCCTCAAATTTGATTTCACAGTTTGTTAGAGTCTTTATTAAACCTTAAACATACATGTAATTTCATGAGCTGAGACTTTTCTCAGCTTCTTTACAGCTTCTTTAGGATTCTGTCCTTCTGAAGAAGTGTTAGTACATTCTCTACATCCTTCTCACCTGGAAAAAACTTTATTTCTCATGGACTTTAGTGACCGATCTGAATATGGCTTCCGAAGCTAGTTCAAAAAAATATAGATTCTAAAGTTCTTGTGGATCTATATATTTTCCCACATGTTATGTCCAGTTTAATGGTACACAGAGGAGCACTACACCTGATAATGGCATGGTTTGCTCCTAGGTGAACTGCTTGAAAACTTGAAAGCTTGAAGTCTTGAACTGACTTTTCAAAAGTTTGAAATTAAAAGTATCTATGTTTCAAACTGTCATCTGGAAATGAAGGGGCTTTTGTTTTGATTACCCTAATTCTAAAAAAAAAAATTACGCATTAAAATTGACATTTTCCCCACAGAAGTTTCTTATTTCAGCAAAACCACATTTTCCAAGTGGAGTTTTTTTGTGTATGTAAAAATATTTCAACCTGCTTTACTCACTTGCCAGGAAATATGAAGCTGTCTATAACCGGCATCCTACTATTTTTTTTCTAATATGGAAGTTGTTATATTTTTGTAGTGGAAATTTTTAAAATGTTCTGTTGACAAAGAGACTTTGACCATATAGTAGCTTAGTGCTTATTATAGCACCAATACACAGGAGTTTTCATTCGTCAGTCAGCACACTTCATGGCTATCGCGTTCAATTACAGTGGCAAATTCCAAGCATGGGTCAAACACAAATAAACTCTAGAGTTTAAATCTCTGGTCTTCTAAACATTCCAGATGTAGAAGCATATTTTTCTATTTACTTCATCTCAGTCAACAGAGTTGAATGGGGTGGAATAATTAATCCAATCAAGTGTTCTGCAAATATTTCAGCCTAGTAAGGCTATAGTCTTACATCTCTGTGAATGGTGACATACTTTTTTAAAAAAGTGACAAAGTGAGTAAGTGCAGATTGGAATCTATATAGTTTTATATTTAAAAACAATCAAGAAGATTCAAGATTATGTGTAGAATGGCAGAATGCAAAAATATGCTTTGGAAACATTGATTGTTATTGCAAAATACATAGCTACATGAACAAGATTATTATACAGCCTTATCTACAATGATTTTCTGGGCACATGTTCTAGTCAAGAAGCAATTGATGCTTCGGGATAGCTCCACTCCAGATACCCAAACTGGAAAGTTTTATAGAGGATAATTTTTCATAAAATGATAATGAACCACTCTTAAAAACACAGGACTTTTGAAATGATCTGAAATTAGGCACCTCAAAAATATAATCTACATCATTTTACCATTTTCAAAATCTTAGTTGCCTTTTTATTTCTTTAGCAATATGTCACCGACTACCAGATAATAGTACACAAGACTTCATTTTAAAATGAAGGGTTCCTTCTAGAAATATTAAGTTTTCCATTAAACGTGCAGATAAGTACTCAGATATCCTAAATTCTTTTATATTCCTTTGCATCCAGGTTTCCAATTCCACCTACCACATAGAAGCATATGCATGTCTTCATTTCACATTGATCAACATATCTGCTATTTTTATGTCTAAATGCAGCATTTGGAGAGAAACTCACATTTGAAAATTGATGTCTGATATGCCACGATAGAAGCTCAGGAGTCATCTAGTTAAAAATATACACATTTACAACTCATATTATGTCACCATACTAACCTAAACAAGAGTGTTTCTCTTAGTTCTTTAACATGTTTATTGCAGGGAGAGCGTATTTGTCAAAGTGAGTCAATCATTTGTTTTTAGGAATAGTGGGAGTGATTAAGTGAATTCATGCCTTGAAAGACACCTTTAAACAAGCACCCTATGAAGGCAAGAGGGATATTTTTTTCTTCAGCTTACTGAGGTGTCTCACTCCAAATGGATTCTTCCCATTCAGCTATCTAAATTCCCTCTCTGCTGTGAAATTATTAGACTAACCTTTACAATATGAATAGAGGAAGGAGTGATCTTTGTTCTACACCAATAATAAGCAACGACCTTTTATTTCAATTATGTTGAGACAGGTATAAAAAGGGAGGCATGAAGCAACATTAGTCCAGATGAAATTAAGGCCAATTAGCATCAAGAACATACAATTTTTGCTGCCATTAAATTAAGAACATTCACCAGGAAAAGGCTGAAAAAGCAAAGCAAAGGCATAAAATGTCCTGAAGGGATGTTGACTGCTTTCTCAACTGGACTAGAAATAGCCAGAGAATCAGACCAGTTTAAACTGGATGTTCAATGGAACTGCAGTCAGGGTGATCTTTGGCAGTCTGGGGCCATTTTAGGATTGACATTTCTGGAATAGTTCAGGCTGTCCACATTATATGGAGTTTTGACTGCAGCACATTCAGGAAGACTACTCTGTAGGTGTAGAGAAGAACACCTAAGATTGTGTTAAGCTCTTGCAACCCTACTCTGCAATTAAACTTTAGCCAGAAATATGGGACAAGTGCAATAAACTATCTATCCTGATGTAACATCACACGGCTGGAGGAACTAGAAGTCTCCAAAAAGAAGAACTTGATCGTACTAAAATGTATTGCTTAAGAAGCTGGACATGAGGCCAGGGACCTGACCTTTCAGCAAAGTGGAATACCATCCAATTAGGACTCTGTGTAAGTCCACTGTTTCTCTCCTTCCAACTATTTCACAAGTTTGGTTGACTGTGAAGCTGTTTTGTATTTTAAAAATATTGTATATTACCTTACACAGAAGTTGATTAGCTCAGTTAGGTAACTATTTTGCAAATGTGCTTGGCCTAAGCTATTAATTACCTGCCAACCAGTCTTCTTTTTAGGGATCACACATTTCCATTGCAGTACAAACCAGTTTGTGTTAAAAACTATTTTGATATATAAACATTTAATTTAATAATAATTTTTAATAATTATACAAGATCAAATATTAATTTGCTCAGACAATGTACCTCTGAGCAGCAGTAATTATACCAAGCCAGAGCTTACTCACAACAGACCCACAGCTTACCTCAAACACAAAATAAACTTGTAAAATAACTCAAAAACTCTCTAAAATAATATATCAGCAGCTCAAAACAGCAAAACTGAATTAAAGAGAGCAGCCTCAATCTGTATCCCCTCCTAAAAGGACTTTTTAAAAGATATTTAAAGCTAAGAAAGGAAAAGGAAAAGGAAATGGAAAAGGAAAAGGAAAAGGAAAAAGAAGAAGAAAAGGAAAAAGAAAAAAAAAGAGAAAAAGAAAAAAAGAGAAAAAGAAAATGAAGAAACAGCATGAAGTAAGAAGACTCATATAAAGCAGCACAATTCAATGTATTGTCACCTAGATGAATTAAGATAAAGAAGATTTTCTCTAGTGGCAAAAGCAATGGACCAAATATGACACTCCTGATTCAGTATTCATCATTAATTTATATTATTAATTAAGCATCTTGATTATTAATTAGTTGTGTATAGATCACCTAGGCCCCTAAAAATCCCACTAAGAAAGTCCATTCATCTGAGGAGATGAGGGCATTTATCATCATAAAACAAAATAAATAGTAAAGGCTACATTCCTAGCAATTCCTAAGGCTTTGTCTTCTTGCTAAATTACTCAATAACCTTATGAACATCTAGCATTAATATATTAGAGCGGGCTGAAGTATGAGAAGTAATTAAGTAATGAAGAATTTTGAACCTACTCAAAATTAATGAATGCTATTGGTAGTTTGGACAAGTCATAGGTGGAATCAACAATACTAAGGGAAAGAGGTGATGAAAGGAAGCCAAAAGTCCATACAAGGATGTGTCTGTTCTAATAACATTAGCATTTGTCTTCTACTATTACTGGCTATTCATTGCCCCAACATGGTTTAGGTGGTTTTTTTAACTTTTTGTAGCTGTCAATGCAACTCTTTTTTATAAGTATAAAAATGCAAACTGGAATCTGGGTAATTTCAGGACTAAACACTACTTCATTGAGCCACAGCATGTGTCCTCATCACGTGAACTGGACCGAGTCACATCTGCTCTTGACCATGTTCTCTAAAGGCAAAGGACAGAATTAATATCTAGACTACCCATATTTCTGTATTACCCAAGCTTATTGGTGACAGTGATGCCAGCCTCAAACATGTAAAATTTATGAATCAGTTCTCTGTTCAAAAACCATGAAGCTTTATTTTTTCTAAATTATACATTGCTTTTGTCTCTCTCTTTTCGAGTCCCCAGGGCAAAACCATGTTTTGTTTATAAGTTTCTCTTTGAAATAAGAAGGCTAGAAAGATGTTTTTCTGTTCTAAGAAAAATTTAAACTCCAAACATTGGTTTTCAAGAATTAAAATGTTAAGAAAAAATATCCAATATCACTCAGACTCAGGATAAAATTTTACACTTGTCTTTGCTTTTATAGTAAAAGCAATTAGTGTCCAATGCCTTCTCACATATTCTTTATTTTCATTAGCAATGACATACTGCTTTGGAAAGGATTAACATCCCTCTCTGTCCTCATGTTTCTCCTGTCATATAATAAGAAGGTAAAGACTAGCAATACCATATCAGTCAGCTAACTATAACGATTGATATTTCTGACCTCCAGCAGCCTACAGGACAATTCCCAAGTTGTTCCTGTCCGAAATACAGCCTGCCTTCTGAGGGGAAAAAAAAAAAGAAAAAAAAAAGAAAGAAGAAAGAATGCTTTGCTATTACATTTAATCTCTTCCTTTCACCCGTTTTCAGTTTTCACTACTCTATTCAAGTTCTGGACACATGAAATGAACACACTATTCCAGGTAAGGTTGCTTCCATAAATGTTAGGGTGATAGAGCCTCTGTATTTATAGGCTATGTTTTCAGGGAAAAGAAGCATATATGGTTTGTATCTACATTGTCATACAGGAAGTTCATTTTCAATTCCATTTATGCTTAAATGGAGACTTAACTTAAAGTTATATAAGAATTCCAAGACGATGAAAAAAAACCACTGTAGGCATTTTGCCCAATTTCAGTGATCTTAAAGATTCTATTACAAATTATCTTTTTTTTAATCTGAGATTAAAGGAAGAGTTTGAATAACAAAACCAAGATAATAACAGATGTCTTGTAGAAAAGGACATATGCACAAAACAACTTCTAAATTGCAAGTGTTTTATTGTCCAAATAGTAGTTTGCATGAGCAACTAATGTAATCGTGTGAATGCATGTGAATTAGTAGCCCAAACTGAAATTAGCCATGGCAAATAGATTTTGTAGTTCTTTTGCAAGGAATTGCATTATGGCTTTATACCTTTTAAGGCAGAAATCACAATAAATTGCCAGAAATGTTTTAATGACAGGGCTATAACATATGAGATTATATAATTGACTAATAAAAGGAGTTAGTCCTTTTCTAAAAGAGAATATAGCTTGATCCACAGGGAATATTTCACTTTCAATCTATCTATATGTTTTGGAATTAATGTTTTTTCAGTTAAAACAACAGATTCAGTAATAGATTATTGCTTTCTGAGGGATGCTTTGAACACCAATGTTATACTAAAGAACAAGAAAATTCACAACATGTGAGTACAATCAGCTTCTTGAGTCCAATTCAATGTCCTCATAGCTAAATTCAAAGTAGACTAGAGACCTGAATTAACTGACTCTTCTACAGAGTCACTGAGCATTTAATGTTATTGTACCTTCCCCATTGATGGAAATAACCCATAAATACAGATGTCTGATCAGACAGAATTTTCCTCAGATAAAAAGCTATGAGGACTGTATAAAATAACAAACCTTTTGTTTGTTTGTTTGTTTCAGAGAAAATGAATGTATACCAAATGCTTGTACACTTTACATGTTCTCTTTTGCCTAAGTGACCCTTGGTTCAAGTGGTCACAGCTGCTATCTAAATGATTCTTTATTAACTCAGGATTCTGGGAGCCATGAAGGAAGTGTACAAACTTTATCTGCCATCTTCATTTCACCTTCATGTTCCGCACAGTTCAGTCAGACTTCAGAAATTCTGGCACGTCAAAATTCCAGAGAGTGAAAAAGTGCTCATTATTATAAGTTAGATAACATTCTAAATGTTATTACACTAAACACTTCCAGTGATGTGTTTTGATCAGTAGACTGTTCTGTCACCTTTACTTCAATAACTGTTATGAATTATAGCACAGTTAAACACATTACTGCTCTCCTCAAAACACTGGGTAAATTATGTGCAGTTCTAAAGCCTGTTTGTCCTTGGAAAACGCTAGTCTCCATCACCCTGTCATTTCAGAGTGCAAAAAGGAGTTTGTGATAGAACCAGGCCTTCTCTCCTCTGGTTCAATTCATTTGCTATGAATTCTTATGTATCTGCTTGTTTAGAAGGATTTGATATAAATGGTATTCAAATCAATTCTTCTCTTTGCCTTAGGAGAGAGATTTTACTCTGAGAAAATGAAAATGAAGTAAAATTGAATGTCTGTGTATTTCTCAATTCCAAAATAGCACTTTTCAACTGCATCTTGTTTTATCCCAAAATTATATGTACTCATGGGCCTAATTCTTCTGTTATGAAGAGAGAATTCCAGGGCAACTGCAGTGAAATTAAAAAAAGAAAATGAATTAAAATAAAAAGTTCATGTTTGATAAAGGAAACAGTAACTTTTTTTTTGCTTTCCCTCTATTGTAAGATCACTGTATTTTAAAATACGCTATTGTTTATTGATGCTATTTTACAATACAAGGAGCCAGCCAGTAGGTTGAGTGAAGCAATCCTTCCTCTCTCCTCTGCACTGGTGAGACCTATATCTGGAGTGCTGGGTCCAGTTTCAGGTTCTGGTGTACAAGGGAAAGAATGGAAATACTGGAGTGAGTCCTTCGAAGGGCTACTAGCATGACTAAGAGATAGGAGTATCTCTCATATGAGAAAAGGCTGAGAAAGCTGGGACTGTTCAGCTTAGAGAAGACTATGGGGGGGATCTTATCAATGCATTTTGATAACTGAAGGGAGGTTGTTAAGAGGATGGACCAGAGTATTTTCAGGGTTGCCCAGAAATAATATGGAATCACAGAATTGCAGAATGGTTAAGGTTGGAAGGGACCTTTAGGTATTATCTAGTCCAACCACCCTGCTCCAACTGGGACACCTAGAGCATGTGGCACAGGGTGGCATTCAGGTGGGTTTGGAAGATCTCCAGAGAAGGAGACGCCACAATCTCCCTGGGCAGCCTGTGCCAGGGCTCTGTCATCCTCACAGTCAATAAGTTCTTCCTCACATGCAGATGGAATACAAGATATAATACAAGAGGCAACAGGCACAAACTGAAACACAGGAAACTCCGCCTGAATCTAAGGGAAATCATTTTTACTGTTAAGGTACACTGGAACAGGCTGACTGGAGAGGTTGTGGAGTCTGCCTCCTTACAGATATTCAAAAACTGTCTGGAGAGGGCCCTGGACAACATGCTCTAAGTGACTCTGATTGAGCAGGGATGTTGGACTAGGTTATATCTAGAGATCCCTTTGAACCTCAAACAGTCTCATCAAGCTCATAAAATTAAAAGATTCAAGACCTGAACATCATTAAATACCTGGAGTGAGGCAAAACATTCCATGTGACCACCTCCTCATTTGCCATGGCCTAAAAAGATAGACAAGGCAAATCCATTTTATAGGGTAGTAACCTTTGGCTCTCTAGTCTCATGTGGCTCCCAAGCATTAGCAAAAGTCAGGAAGCTAAATTCATCACATGTAATATGTCATGTAAAGCTCTCCGCATATATATGTCATAAATCTGGCCTTTACATATATGCGTACATGCATACATATCACGTTTGCAGTATGGAGAACCTTCTGAAAATCTACGATCAATCTGAAGAAATTCATATCTAGATTATAAGGAAAAGGTTAAAAGGCACAGATATCCACTTTTCTGAAGTGATTAAAACAAACATGATTGGGTTAAATGAATATCCATCTACACCTCTGTGGTTTGCAGTTGCACATGGAGGATGTCTTTCTTGACTCTCATTTTTGACCTTTTAATGTATGATCAACCCTCTATTAATTCAGTCAATGGTAATTTATCATAGATTCTGCATGTTACTATGGATTTGTACTTGAAATATAAGTAGCCAGGTTCCCTTTTGGCACATTTCTGATGAAATCAGCTATTGATTAGGCATGAGAAATTTCTGCTCATATGTATTAGGAAGACATTTCTAAACAGCTCAAGATTCTAACAGTTGCTAAAAAAAGGTCATAACTTTAAACGAAACTGTAGTGATCATGCCTGTATAGACCATTCACAACATTATTGATTTTAATAGACAGAAAAGAAAAGCAAGGAAATGAAGATGAGAAAAAGAGGAAGAGAATGATGGGTAAGAGAAGGAAGAGAATGGGACAAGTATTCAAGTACTGTGTTTCTACATAGGTCATATGGTTTGGCCATAAACAATGTGAGCTTACTTTACTAGCCTTATGCAGTTTGTAACCTTCCTTCCAGAATAATCCTGCCTGTCAAATGTTTTTCCTATCGCTAATACTTCAGATTCCCCTGACACAAAGCCTGAATGTTTATATATATGAAAGTGAGATTCAGTAGACAGACTTTTCATAGCTACTTCCATCTTCTATTAGCAGGATCAGGAATAGCTGGATTGTCTCAAAAATCTCTTCTGCTATGATTTTTTTAATATAAAATCTATACATTTACAGAACTCTAATGTGCACTGCATACTAAAGACATGATTTTTCAGGAAAAAATAATAATGTAAAAATACAATATCATTTCCAGACCTGATGCTTGTGGTGGCATACAATGGCAGAGACACATTAAAAATTTTATATAGCAGTATGATACACACAATTTTGAAGATCCATACCCAACTACGCTGCTATTTTTTTTAACAGTTTCCTAAGACTCAAGGACTGCAGGAACATAATTTAATAAGCAGATTGCATGTCATCTCAGTGGCAATGTTGATAAATATGTAGATAATGAAATATCAGATATTCTCAATGTAGCAAGGATTTAACTCTTAACTCCATCATTACATCATTTTGTCATTAGTCTATCTTTTAAAACTTTTTGATGCATTCGTATGCATTGAAGTACAAGTATGCATTCGATACTTTTCTTAAAATAAATATAATAATCTCAAAATGTCAATTTATCTACTGACTTGCATTTTTTTCCAAGAAGAATTTTAAGAGCACTACACAATTTTACAGAATTTTACCTTTTAAATAACAGCTCTCATATAAGTCTACGTAACTTCACTTTAGTCAATGAGCATTATGCCAGTTTCCACTAGATAAGGCCCTGTTGAAAAAAATATGCTTTTTAGATTGCCAGAGGTCTTATGCTTCATTTACTGTGCTCATCCCTAATGAGAATGTGGGGATGGTTCTAGAGGAGTGCCATGTTATCACTGTTTCTCTACGGAAGGGCTGAGTAGATGTCCTCGTCCCAGCTACACAATTGAAGCTGCCATGATAACTGCGCAATAAGTCAGCAGTATTCTATGTCAGCAAGCAATACAGAGGCTCTGCTGAGGCCACGGGCAGCCCAAATCTGCACAAATCAGAGCCAGTAAACTCCTGCTAATCATGCCCAGATCATTTCTATTCAGGTTTCTGAGAATAATCAGCAAACATACTAGGGACTTCAATATGAGTTAGAACAATTTGTGGATACTATTAAGATGTCCGCAATAGCATCTCTGCCATTTTGTCCTGTTCTCTTCTTTCCATTCTATCTCCTGTCTGCTCTCTCCTTTTTTTTTCCCCCTTAAATAAAGAGCAAATTGTTTGAAGAACTGCTATATCAACTACTTTTTACTCTTATATTATATAAAGTAGGGATCTGAAGCTTGACTAACCCCCTCCCCCTCCCACCCTACACCATTACACTGACTGAAAGAGAATTTTGCCAAAAAATTTAGGTATGTGAGTAACTTGAGGACACTGTAGAAGTTAATCAGGTCTATTTCTATTTATTTCTATTTCTATTCCAAAAGCCATATTTTTCTTTCAAATATTGCCCTTAGTGTCCACTAGTGCAAAGATATACTTTATTTTCAAGTTGTGAGTGTTTTTCAAGTGGAAACAGCTGCATTGTCCTTATTGCAGGCTAAGCACTTGCAAAACCAGGTTAGTCTAAAGGGCCGATATGCTCTAAAGACATAGTAATTCCTCAAAGTAAAATTTCCCCACATTTACAATATTCAAGGGCAATTCCACACAATTTCTGTTTTGCAGTTACTATTGTAAGACACCTTTCACCTCCTTTTCCTCAAAAAAATGCAGAGTCAAATCCTATTTATCCTCTAATGAAATTACAAAGAGACTTGAAAGTAGTCCTCATTGCCGGCACAATGAACTTTACTTGTTATCTTTTCAACAGTTCTTTCCCTTTTTTGACCACACTCAGCAGTTGTTCATTAAAACACTAATTGTTGTTTAAGTCTCTGCTGATCCACACTACAGTTCCTGGGACTCAGTGCAGAAATAACCCACAAAACATCTGGACTTGGCAACAGTATAAATCTATTTGTCCTAACAGATATTCTGACAACCTGTAACCATGCAACAGGATAAACTGTGTCAGTTTCTAACCACAAGCCCTCATCTATATTTATAGCATTTTTTTAGAAGACACGAAAGGTGTGGTCAAAACTGATCAAACAGCATTTTGCAGAAATAAAATTCACGCATCTGCAAAATTCATTCTTAGTCAATGCGTGATTTCTCTATTTTCTTCACCATCAGTTCTCAGTACTAAAGAAATTATTAAGACTTTTGCGTTCTTAGTATCTTGATTTTTTTTGGTTATCAACATCCTGTGTGGTCTGTTTTTCATCATGCTCCTTGCACATACACACGATTTCTCTTTCCTCTCCTCTACTGTCCTTGGAGATGGCCATAACTCATATAAGTTATATCTGATGTTCTACATTACAAATCACACAAAAATAATAATAAAAGAATGATACTAGGCTGAACATGACTCATTGCATTTTGCTGTAGACAAAACTATACAGAATGGGACCACTTAAAACCATAATACTGTGTATTGGATCAACTCTCTTTCTTTCTGATGTTGTAGGAACTTTTATTTGACAGTTTATTCCAGAAAAGAGGAATTCACTCCACAGGACAGATCAATTAGAAAGAGTTAATGCTAGAAAAATGTACCTGCTATAAAGATGTTTTTCGTAATCTCTTGACTCTAACCAGTCTTCCTGATCACTGTTTTCTCTCAGGTCTCAAGAAAACTGAAAGAAATTGAGAGAACTGTTAAGCAATGGTCTGAAAAATCAAAACTCCCATTGTCATTACAATACATAACTTAGGAGGCATTTCTGAGAGCCGGGAAACATGAAAACAATTAATAATAGAGTAAATCCCCGGGAGTGTAACAGAAGAATATGTCCTGGCTACAACTTTTGAAAGATTCTCAGATTTATTTGTTTTTACCAGACTTATCTTTATTTGGCTACAACTTTTGAAAGACTCTCAAATTTACTTTTTACCAGACTTATCTTTATTTTATTTGGCAATGCAAAGCAATGTAAACCCAGCTTAATCAATCAGCTTTGTATATACTGTTGAATCATTATGCTCAAACTGGCTTTCTTCATTAATTTCCATATCTCACTACTGTGAAGGTGGCACAATTCACCCTGCACATATAGAAAAAAATGCTTTAACTCATCTTCGTTTTATTTGCATTCCACTCAGCTGAAAAGAAACTAGAGCTGCATTAATATTGAAACACTATTTTGAGATTGATTACTGCACTGTCATTGCATAGATATGAATGCTGCTGACTGACATTTCAGGAAAGCATGAGGAGAAGAGAAGCTGAGCTGCTGAGTCTGCATGTTGCACATGCAGAAGCTCGCCTCGGAGTTATCCGATCTGAGAATACAATGAGAGAAACCTCCCAGAAGTGTCAGACAAAAAGAAAAAAAAAACATACAAACCTAACCAGCAAATAAACCAAGCACAAAAGGGTGGATAGACAAATCAAATATATTTGTCCAGTGTAGAAAACCCCAGCTCTCATGCTGCCTTTCCCTTACTCTCTCACATGCCCCAGAAGGGGAAGTAACGGTAGTGTCCTTCAGAGCATTAACTATATCGGTTACTTAGCCCAGTGATAATAGCAACCAAAAAAACATTCCTTCTTGTTTTGGATGCCTGGATTGTTATGCTTCTAGCTTGGTTTATTTCATTTATTACTCATTTTTCCTGACAGAGAAGGTCTAGGCTTCATTAATGCTGTCCTCTCTCTTTCACTTCATTTTCTCACATTTGTTTACCGACATTGTTGGCATTCAGATGCCAGACTCCTATTAGCAGTGATGAGAGGATTCGGTCCTGGCGATGGACCCTAAAGCCTGTTCATTACTGCAAGACAGTGGGAACCTTTTGCTCCCATGGAGTATCTGTTCACCTCTAGCATAAATTCAGTGCAGGAAAGGAGCAGGCGCTGTGTGAGCTTCACACAACGGCAGTCACACCCCTTCCCTTTGAACCTGGACTTGGCAGCAGCAGCGGGCACGGTAAGAAGCCATTTTACAACTCCTCATTACACCTTTGATTTTTATATAGGGGCATAAAAGATACAATGGAAAAAACTCACTCATGGAAAATTATGGAATAATTGTGTCATGTCATAGCCTGTCATTATTACGATAAACAGAATGAGCTGGAGTTAGTAACTCACCTTTACTCTTTGTCTGAGACACTAATACTCCATATGTATTTCTTTCTTTGGAAAATATTATTTATGATTGCTTCCAAATCACTGCTAACCTTTGCCTGTTTACATCTAAATCGCTATACCAACTTCAAGGCTCTATTTCCAGCTTGCCTCAGTGCAAGCTCAGTTTCATTTTCCTTAAATTATGTTAATGCCTACCTGTTCTTTGCAACTGCTAGATATAAGCAGATTATTGCATGGACTTTGCTTGCAAAATAAATATATTTGCAATGACAATCTAGGCCATCAATTTTAATCCAACTAATTTCTGCATGAAGCCCTTAACTTCTACTTGAACTCTCTCTGTGGATATCAGTTTTATTCTAAAAGTTGAATAGGGAATCCATTGTATTCTTTGATAAACTATTGCAATAGCTCATCATGCTTACTTTACAAATATATATATACCTATTTCCATGTTAGATCTCTCTATCTAAACACACATTTCTGCCTTTTAGAGCTATGTTATTTTGCATCTGTTCTGGGGATCCGCAACAGCAGTATAAAATGAAAGAACAGAGAATCTCATCCAGGATAATACATATGACAGACTGTCCTAGCAATGAGAGTGCCCTCTCCAAAGAAGGATGGTAGAAAGACTGTGCTTATTCATAATGTTTCTCCATAGATGTCTCAAATTCAACTAGTTTCCTTTCAGTATGTGTGTAATAACTGCCAAGACCTTTAATAGATAAGAGATATGGCAGAAATGGCACTTTAGTAAGACAAAATCAGTGTAAGTAAGAACTGGAATCAAGAAAAGCTCTAAACAGGTGGTGATTAGAAGATATAAGACAGAGTTACTCTATGCCTTCTAACATACTGCTTTGGTATCATCTTACATTACTCCATCCTCTTGCTCCTGCGTGTTAGTTAAGATGACTCAAACCTAGGCCAATGCAGCAAAGCACAAATGTCACCGTTGTATCCTATCTGCAGCCTCTTGAATCGCTGACTTTGCAGATATTCTGAACTTCCCATTCCCATGAACTTGCAGGGTACTTGCAGGGTACTGATATCAAGAAGGGAAAACGCTGGTTAAATTTTTGCTCTTGTGGTTTTATTAGAAGAAACATGGGGAAGTAAGATGCATTTAGCCCTGCCTCCTTCCGCTGTACCCCAAATGAGATCTGCTCCTAGTCATCTTAGAAGTGACTCTAAGTTGTGTGGTTGTGCAATGCCTGTACTTCCATCCACAGTGCAGCAACAGCCAATAGCAGCCTTAATTTACTTGCAGTGCTGTAATGACCACAAGGAAGTTCCTGGCCCTGATTTTGGAACCAAATACACAAGTAAAGTTTTGCTTATTTTCACAGTAATTCATAATCTTACTTTTAAAGAGCTTTTAGCTGTTTCTTCTCAGCATTTATTCTCTCTCTCTAAACTCTGCAAGAAATATAGTCTAAAATATACTAATTTGTTGAAAATGGTAAAATTAAAACAAGCCTATACACAAAAGCATTTTTCATTTAAATCACTGAAAAACTGAGACAATATAAACAAACAGAAAAAAAAATAGAATCAATTTCAAATGTTGATGTCCTTAAAGTTTACTATTTACATCTGATTTTCGAAAACATAGCTAATATAAACTATGTGAAGATTATTTATTAGACTATGACAGATTCAAGTGAAAGCATCCTGTAAGATAAATGGACTCAGAAATCTGATATCAAAAAAACTATGGCTTCTAAGCATCATTTACAATGCCTATATATATCCAAATTGTTCAAATATACACAAAAAACACATCATACATCAAAAAATGAAGTTGTTATGAACTTCTGACTTCAATCTTATGAGCAAAAAAAATACCTTGTTTAAAACTGAGAGGAAGCTGCATGCAGTGTAAACAAAGATGATGTTTAAGTATCAATATTTAATGAAAATGTAAAACCTGCCAAGCCAAGTCTCAGATCAATGTATTTTCTTCCAGCTAAAAAGAGGTTGCTATTCAAGTGCTGAGCAGCAAGTCTCAGATCTCAATCTTGTTCATTTTGCCTTCATGAACAGAGGGAAATAAGCATATGGAAATTCTCTTCAAATATGAGAATAGGTAAAAGAGAGAATAAAATCAGTACTGTCCAACGACTTTAAATACAAATAGCAGGAAATTAGTGTTTAGTATCTAATTCTAAGGAAAGAAAGCTACAGGTAAGTTAGATAACTGAAGTTATGTGGATTCAAAAAAAAAAAAAAAGGACAGTGAACTGGAAATCTTCAAAACTTCAAGTGACTCTCTATGTCTTTATACTCAGTTTTGACTGAGTGTTCTCTTTCATGTTGCTTCCTGTGTTTGGAAGTCTCCCACTTATTGTCAGCCAAGTATATTTCTTTGCTTTCAAGCCCATATATAAAACACACCGCCCCAGTGCAGTTCTACTAACCTATCCAGTTTTTGTTCATGCCTTCTCTTCCTGAGCCCTTTTCATGTTTTGTATTGTGTGCACTTGACCTCTGGAAGCCCCTCATGATAGCAACCAGATTTAGTTTCTTTTTTTACAAAGCATTTAAGAGTAAACTGATTATTGTAGCTTCAATCTTCTAAGGTGCTTGAGGGTTTTTGTAGAAGCATTCTGCTACACTCCTATGGAAAAAGAGAAAGAAAATGGTGCAAATTTTGGCAAGTATAACATATTTATTCATCCAGACCAACCAGTCAGGTCTACCCCACTCCCTTCACTCTGCTTAGATTCCTAGGATCTATCATTCTATTTTCCAGCAAGTCTGTCCCAATATGGACAGGCAAACTGCCAGCAGCTATCCCGTGGTCTTAACAAAGCATTTGCACAGACTGTAAAAGGGATGCTATTTGGTCTTTCCACACTCTGGTCTGTCTTCTACAACCATGTAAGGGAGAGTAAGATTTTCCTCCTTCTCTTCTTCCTACCCATATGAAGTATTTTTACAAAACAATCTACGATATGTTGCCAGAAATTAAATATTGCTTTAGAATCCCACAAAACAGGCGTATAATTTTTCTGTTTTCAATTAGCAAACTAAACCTAGTCAGACTACAAAAATATATAGAATAAAATGATCAAGGGTAAAATATTCATTAGTCTAGGGACCTAACAACAAATAAAATATAAAAAGGAGAAAAAAAAAAGATAAAATCTGCAGTACTTCCCACTTGGTAGAGTAGTAATCTAAAATGTCAGTGACAATTTTGGCATTTTTTAGTTCAAATCTTCATATTTTTAGGAATGTCACCCTAAAATCTGAAAGCAAAATATCTCATAAAATGAAGTGAGGGTTTTCCCAAGAATTTCAGTTAATAATGAGGAATGAAGTCCGATCAAAACCTTTACAGTCTACATTCTGATAATTGTTGTAAATATTCAAATCAAATCAAAATATTGTTGTAAATATAGCAAAATGGGTTTTTCAGAAAAAGTAAAACAAAAAAAAAGCAAACACAGCAAAATGGACAGTCAAGGCGCCACCAAAATAGCCTAAGGCCTTGATCAAGCTTTCTGTGTCTGCAGCCCTATATTCAGCTATATTTTTATGTCATGTATGTCATGTAAAACAAAACACTATAATATTTTCCAGATGTGCTTTATATCCTTTTTTTTCATATCTCTGAACTTCAGAAAGATTTTTTGCACTTTGCAATACATTGTCTACTCAAAAAACGTGTGTGACATAGTGGAAAGCA
>JAUBOD010000502.1:3616425-3627327 GCA_032353885.1 Nothura maculosa
CTCATCTTCCAAATGTGTCTATCTCTTTCCTTACCTTCAATTGGAATCTGACATTTGTGTCGCTATTTTTGATCATGTGATTCTGTGACTTTTCACCTCAGTTCAGTTTCCATGTTTTAATTCCTAGAAGTTGTTAGTGAAAATTAGGGTGTGGATTAGAAAAACTCTTGCACTAATTAAAAATTGCAAGCAATGGACTGCTTTAAAAGTTTGTCCTCTTAAGGTAGTGTTATCCTATTTTTAGCTTCTTGGTATATACTGTCTAGTTCAGTGGCCACCTAAAATAAAGACGCAAAGATGAAGAGAGTCTGGAAAAATATGTGGTCTGAAAGAGAAGTCTGCCTCAATTATCCATTTTTAACTTGCAAAGAGTTTGACATTTATATCTAAACTACTCACCCTTGTTTCCCTTCATAATGCAGAAAAAAAAGACAACTGCAGAATCATCCCAGACATTAATCTTATGATGATATATTGCCTTCTGGAGGTGCAAGTTGCTCACCATTGACTATAAAAGGAGCCTAGAGTTACTTGCATAGATTTAGATGTGCTCACTTTAGATGTCTATATTAGGGCAAATCAATCCTACCCTACTGACAGGCCCATCAGGGTGCAGAGGAGGAAGACCACACATCAACAGCACAAACAGTACAAGTAAATCATCTGATGCATTCGTTCCATGGGATGTTCCTGGGTTCTGTTTTGTTTGGGAGGAATTGTGGGAAAGGTGTTACTGAGGAAAAAAAAAATGAGCTAAAGGGAAAGAAGAGTGAAGGACAGAGCACATAAAAGGAGAAGAGGCAAAAGAAGTTATGCTGAGGAACAAAGGAAGGGGGAAGAATGTGCGTGGTTCGGCCCTCTGGACAAGGATGGGAAAATCCTATGAGAAGATCTCTAGAGGATCCAAAATTCCAAGCTTTGATGATGTCTGCAACTGCAGTATCTGACTGAACCCTCAACGAGGTCCCCTCTGCACATTTCCCTGCACACAGCAGAGGAGGACAGACTCGAGGATCCTGGTGCCATCTGCCTTACGAAACAAAATTTTCTCCTGTATCATCCTTAGTTCAGAGCAGGGGATGGAGGGAAGTGATTCTAGCTGAGCTTTATTCGAGTCTCCCCCACACGATGGCAAAAATATGCTGGAACAGAGGTTCTCAGATGCTTCAGACCACCGGATCATTATTAACCCTTGCAAAATGTACAGACCATCAAACACGCTGTGAAGGAAACTTCATACATTAGGAGTTTAGTAGAACATACTGTGGAATTCAGTCCTACGGATCAGCTCTGGCTATTTTACCTTATCCTGGTAGAGGATTTGCAACCTTTCATAACAGCCTACAGTTTGAAAGCCACTGCTAAGGCATGAGGCCTTGAAATGAAAGACTTTGGAAATGGTAACAGCAAAACAGGCACGGCTTCTTTATCACAAAGCTGAGGAAAATAAAGATATTTAAGATTTACATTGTATCTAAAGCTGAGTGGACCTAAAAGTGCCTTATAAAGATTAATTTTGAAATATCTTTAAATAATATAGATATTTTTAGAAACATAGCTGTTAGTAACTACTAAGCATGTGCAAGTTTCACTGAAGTCATTCAGAAACAAATATGACAAAATTGTTGGTGTTTGGGCTGCTGTTATATACAAGATTTTTTATATTTATATTTTAATTCAGTTCTATTTTAAACTAAATAGTCTTTACTAATGCATAACATATAGCAGATCTATTATTTGATATGTCCACAACATGCTTGTTCAATATATGTCTGCCATGTTATCTAATTGACAAGAGGGGACTTAGGCACAGGAAAATCCTATTGATCCCTCCTGCATAATAGGAATATAGTCAATGCCATAAGAAGTGTTTTAATTTCCCTCATTTTTATTAGCTGATAACCTAATAGAAACATTCTAAATTATATTAAAAAGATTGTTCCCACTAATCTGAATATATATAGTTGTAGTATTACATGATAACAGAGACAATTCATCAATCAATACTTCTTTACACTGACCATAATCCACCCTTAAGCATTGTAAACATGCTTGAATTTATCTATACACAAATATAAGAACTTTATGTAAAATCTTTTCTATATTTTATACCACTCTATTCAATGATTTAAGGTTGTAATATTATATATTACATATATACACATTTCCATTTAGATCTACAAATTTAGATCTTGATATAGGTAATCTGCGATTCTTAATCAAGAAGCAATTATTCCTGAATAAAGCTTGTGCAGCTAAGCCCAGAGTTTCAAGCTCTGAGTAGGTTGTTATTAATATTCAAAAAATGTGACTTTAGCTATCTTTAATATCTTAAAAGCAGCCAAGATGATTAGGAACTGCATCTGATCAACAAAGACCAATAATTTATTCAAGTATATTACTACCATTGTTTATCACTTGAATGATTAATTCTTGATTAAGGAAGCAGGAATAAGGTAGTGCCATTTTTTCCTGATACTTTTCCTTAAAGGAAATTCAGAATGGGAGTTATTAGCTCTAATGACTCTTAAATGTTTCAAAACCATCTTGAACAATTGCCAAGGGGCAGAAAAGCTAATGTTTGCTGAAGGAACCCAAGGCTTAACTGAATTATCTATTTTCTTATCCAAAGGACTTTGAAGTAGCATCAGTAAGAGACAATTTATTGTCCCACTCAAGACAATTAGCCAGCAGTGATGGGAAAGGGGACAGGGCTATATTTAGTCCTGCTAGTACTAACTTTTGTGAGTCAGTAGCATGAATCAGGCTGGTCAGTGAGGTTGGTGTTAGCCTCAGAGAGATGTGTCGCTTATCTGCATTTTTTTTACTATCTTGTAAAGGGAGGGGCAAAGGAAATTAAACAAAATACTTATAATTTGATCACTGAGAAGCATATCTCAACATAAAATTTTACAAACCACATTTTCAGTCAGCACAAACTGGCACAGGCCCACAAACTCACTGAAATCAACATAGCTTCACAAATTGACATTATCTGATTGTATGCTCTTACAGGCAAGACTACCATCTTCTTCAAAAAAGTGGAAGGAATTAGGAAGTCTCAAAAAGCAACATAACTGATGTCATCCACAGAAGTGTAGTCCAAACAAATTAACCTTTTGCATTTGAATGCCAAATTCCACATACCATAAATCCCCCCAAAGCACTATTGTACTTTGATATGCACACTAGGCATTCCCACATTTTAAATCTTGGGGGTGATAGCTGTGCTGCCTGGGCAATATATATTCACCCTAGAGACAGGCACAGGGACGGATGATGGTTAATAGCAGTTCTTGGGAGATGAGAAACAGCATGTTATTTTTAACAACTCTTCCAGTGTGATGGACCTAATTGCCTTCAGGACAGCCTTGCTTGGGACTATTGCCATCCTTTGGGAATTCAAGCACTAAGTAACAAGGCTAAACAGCCATGGGGGCCAGGAGGTGGTAAAAGAAGAACTCTCCAAAAATAGGAAAGTGGCACACTGGAAAAGTCACAGGAATGGGAGTAGCTGTGTGCTTGCAGTATGTCATTTGTGGCTCTACTAGCACACTATTTGCAGGGTAACAGCACACATTCATTCACCAGACATTTCTCACTTTTTAAGAGGTAGCCATAGCAGTACTGCCTCATTGCATTGGCACTTGCTTTTATTTTATATATTTCTCCTGAAAAACCTCCCAAACATGTTATTTCCTGCTCTTTATAGCGGTATAAAGTATGGTTATCCTACCCTGCTCTCTTTTTCTTGTCTCGCTCATGCCTGATCCAAGTCCTTTACAGGGTCAGATTCTTTGTCAATTCCAGGATTTTATGCTTTGCTATTTTTTCCTTTGAATGCAGACTTTGCGCCGTTGTTCATGAAGTATCTTTGTACCCTTTTATCTGGTCTGGCTGTAATAACACCGTGCAGTGGTAGGGCCTGAAAAGAATGTAAAAAGAAGAAAGAGTGAGCATATGAAGTCAAATGTATATTTTTGGTGTATTTTGATACACATGAACAAAAAGTGATTTGTGTAACAATCATTCCTCTTGTTCTTTTATTTTACTTTTTTTATCATTTCTCATCCTCCCGACTGTGCACTAGCACAGTGATAGGATATAAAACTAAGAGAAAAAGAATAATTAAAAAAAAAAAGCTTTTGTGACAGAAATGAAAGTGAGCACTAAACTTTCAATATTTTACATTATCATACAGATTCACTGATGGAAACATACTGTGCACAAATCCTGAGTTCCTGAACAGTCAAGAGAAGAATTTTGAGCTCCTAAGTCTATGGATGTTTATGGATAAGATTCTTTCCTAAGGGTGGGGTAAATTTGATTTTAGGATAAATTGGATGAGTTTGCTTTGTTTCACAAGGGCGTTGTTAAACTGAATGTGTGAATGATAGAACAATCTGGTTATCATGACACCTACAAGACAAAAAGAGAGGTCAATTGTTTTGAGAGAGAGATTGTTTGGTCTTTGAGTCAACATATTGACCAATCTGTTATGATACAGGATATTGCCACATAAGGCACAGCCTTAATGGAAGGTATTGCAGAAAAGTGCTACAGAGCTCCAGCCAGGAGCACAGGAGGAGCAGGACTCTCTTGTCTGGAATGGTCTGTATCTGAGTGGGTGTGAAGTGCAGTACTGGACTGAGAAAGTTCACTGAAAGATACATAGCTAGTCTGGTAAAGGCTTTTCTAGGCAAAACTGGTGGGATATGTGGTCATTTGTTTAAGCACGTTTGAATGCAAAAATTCTCCTAACTTTTCACACTTTTGGCATGCTGTGCTGCTGTATGAAGTTTAAAAAAGTCTTGATTATGCTTATTGCTATATTGGCACAGTTTGAACGGGGATAGTGCTCATAGCATAGTCAGGAAAAGAATTTTAAAATCTAATCAAGTTTTGATCCATACACAAAATGGATTTAAAAAAAAAAAAAAAAAACCTAAACAGAAGTGTTTTCTCTTCTTAGGTCAAGCCTATCATGCAAGTTTGACAAGAGATCCCCAGCTCGAACAGAATGGTGAGCTGGTCACTCAGGTCTTGAACATTTTACTCACTGTTGACCATATTGCAATGATCCAAATACTCAAATTCAAGCTCTTTATACTAAAAGCCTGCTGGTAAACATGTCAGAGTCAGGCAATCCACTTAAATTCTCTGTGACACATTTTCTGCCTCTGTAAAAAAATGTATGATACTTCTGTGATTACCATGTTGGTCACAGAATGAGCTAGAGCAATGTCATTGATTTGTCAAATCTGGCCTTTCCAAATTGCCTCCAAACCACACTGAACTTTCCTGAAATAGTAATGTTTCCTCAAAAGTTAAATGAACTATCTCCACAAATATTCCTTTGTGCATTTTACTTTTGCTTGCTTTGTATGATTGATGACCTAAATTACATGGAATGTTTTCTGTTACTCAATTAGCTGTCCTAACCTTTAGAAATAGGAGGAGTGCCTACATTCTCACAAAAAATGTGAAGAATATTTTATCTGGAGGATCCATGTGAAAAACATTTTGAATCCACAGAATATTCTCCAGAGCTACAAGGAATTTTTCCTTCTTACTTTCACTCAATTTGTGTTGCATGTTTGTTATGCTGTCCTGGAAAATTAGCCTAAGAGTAACATTAAATAATAACTATTTTATGTCTTGCCATAAAAATACATCCACCTAATGAACTCTACTGTAACAAACTCTACTATCTCGGAAAAATATTTTGGTATGTACCCCTTTTACTCCTGCTTCCTTTCTACAAAGAAAATAGAAACAAATTATTTCCATTTGATGGATGATGTGAAGCACAGACTAACCACCCTCCCCCAAGACAGAATGAAGCAGGTACAGGCATGTACCCAGACTGCAACATCTTGAACATATCATCTTTTTCTTAGCTTAACCAAAGCTAATTTTGTCTGCCTGAGAGATAGGAGATATGACAGAACTGTGCAGGACACATCTGCCAGTCTTATAAAGCTAGAAATGCAATTTTCAAGTGCCTTGGAAAGCCTACAGTCATCAGTGCAGATGAGGGTGCTGAATTGCAGGTAGAATGTAAGAGAATTTCTTGTTTTATGTGTGTTCAGATAGTTCTATATTCCCCTTCTAGGAAGGAATGCAATGAAGAATCTCAATAGACTAGTCTGCAGGATTTGTCTACCTCACTATTTTGATTTTTCAATTGACCTCCAGATATGCAAAGGCAAGGTAGTATTTTTAGCAACTTCCAAAAAGGGGCAGGAGCCAATTACTGCTCACAGCCTCTTTCGTTTGCTTGGGTTGGACAAAGAGAAGAGTGTAACAGGGATACAGGTAAGAAAGAAAGAGACAATGAAGCTCAAGCAAGCCATAATAACAATGTAGTCAGGATGATTTATTTATTTGCCAGTCCTCGTGGGCTGTTTTCTACTGACTTCATTCTGCTGCCTTAACTCCCTCCTCTCAGTAACATCCCAGATCTGTAACAACAGTGACACACAAGCTGCTCTGTTTCTTTTCTTTTACAGCACGGGCTCTAACAGCAGTGGGATTTGAGCACTGACTATGGAGAGGCAGGGTATTTATGGTGGGCTAAAAGAGTTTGATGGCCTGTAGCGTAGCTGTCTATTCATTCTAGCAAAATAGCCAAGGGAGAGGCAAACATCGCGTCACAAAAAGCACAAAAACAAGAGATTATAGAATTATATGTTTTATGTAGGCAGGTTTTTCTTTGACAAAGATGACCTACTGCATTGGGAAAGACTTGAGGGGTGTATTTTCTGACCCTGGTTTAACTCCCAGGCCTATTACTAGCTCCCGGTGCACCCCAACCACTTGCTCCGGCCGTTGTTTTCCCGTTGCCCTCCCGGCAGCGGGCAGGCTGGGCACACACAGGTGCGGGAAAAGGGCAGCTCTGCTATACAGCCCTCTCCTCTGCGGGAGCTGCTCCTGCCGCCGCAGAGGCGGGTCAGCCCACGGAGGCCAAACCTGAGCAGGTCCTCATTTTTATTATTAATAACCTATGCATACATGGCTAAAGGCGAGGGTTTTGCTGTGTGTGTGTCTCAACCCCCGGGCAACGCTGTCTCCACCGAGCCCCATGTGGGGCTGAAGGGCGGCGCACCGCCCACCCCAGAGGGTCGTGAGCGGGGCAGTGGCGGCGCCCACCCGCACCTACCCCGCCGCTGCCCGTCCGCGCCGCGGCAGCGGGGCGCAGGGGCGCATGGCCCCAACGGCCGCCAACAGCCGCCGCCAACGGCCCCTGCGGCGGGGGCGGAGCGCGGGGTCCGGAGCGCCCGGGGGAGCCCCGGGGAGCCCGGAGCGCCCGGAGGAGCCCGGGGGAGCCCGGGGAGCCCCGAGGAGCCCGGAGGAGCCCGGGGGCCGCGTCGCGAGCGGAGCTGCAACCTGAGCGGGGCTGATAAGATCGGCCCGAGCCGCTCCCCGGGCTAGGCATGAAGCACGTCCCCCTGCCCTTAGCATTTTAACTTATCTCGTCCACATTTATCTTTTTCCTCTTCCACATTTATCTTTTGCCTTTTCCACATTTATCTCTTTCCTCGTCCACATTTTATCTTTTGCCTCGTCCACTGTGGTGCCCTCCCCAGTTAGAGCCTGTCAGTATTTGGCGACCTCCACAGAAGGGGAGCAGGGACAGGATGCTCCAAAGATGTCATCTACCCACGTCCCATCGCAGCAGGTGCCCTTGCGTGCGTGAGGAGAGCGGCAGGCGCTGGAGCAAGGCGGACGTTATACATAGAAATTCACATGAAAAATATGAATTCTGAAATTATCATGAAATTCGAGGTCTGTAAAGGAAGAGGTGATGAGGAACAGCTTAGCATGAGCAAAACAGTAGACCTAACAATTAAATGTCTTGAAAGAATGAGATAAAGGTACCTAATCATTGGTGTTTTACCCTGTTAAGGTCTTGGTGTATTTGCTGAGCTGTCCAGGTATCAGCACCATTCTTGCTCTGCTTAGACCACCCTAAGGAGGGAACCTCCCTGCTGAATGAACACGTTTTCCTTTGGCCTTGCTCGGTAGGATTCACTTTCCTACAGCAAGCAGGATTCCCCTGGCACCGAGGCTCGTCCCCTGGCACAGATGATGTCCTGCAGATGGAAAATCTGTCAACACTTGTTTGGATACTGAGGTCTTTACGAATATTCGCTGCGGCGCCGGTTGCTGGGCACAGGCAGCAGCAAGTGCAGGGGCTTTGCTCTTGCCTAACAGTTCATCTGCCTGCAGTGCAGCTTAAGAGGTGAACGGTCATTCGGAGGAAAGGAAGGCTCTGTACGTTCACATGAGCTTCAGTTACATGAAATTGCGAGTCAGGGCACAGGAATCAGAGGCACATCTATTTATAACCTAGCTAATATGGGTATTTTTTGCTCTTTTTTTGGAATAGCCAAATGTACAGCCAAGACCCTCAGGTGTCTTAAAATCTCTTCTAATCTTGTGCAAAAGGATACTGTATATACGCTTATCTGGAGTTCTGCTTAGTGTTAATACTCCTTGTATTTGCAGTTTAGGGTTTGAGCTTTATGGAGCCTTGCTCCATGAGCAGCTCGGAGGTTAGGTTAAATTTGATTAAATGAGGTTAATTTTTTTTCTTAAATAATCATGCATATAAATATTTCTGTGAGTATATAACTTAGTTTTGAGCACAGTATACTTGGTATGCATTACCAGGAAAAGCCTAGGTTTTAGATATCAGTGGCTTCATAAAGACTGAAGTGATTTACCAAGGCCTAACAGTTTGCTTGACGCCTTGATGCCCTGCAGGTTCATAGCGAAGGACATCGCCAAGCTGCAGCACCTGGGCATAACCCACGTTCTGAACGCGGCCGAGGGCCGGTCCTTCATGCACGTGAACACGAGCGCCGAGTTCTACGAAGGCACCGGCATCACCTACCACGGCATTAAAGCGAACGACACGCAAGAATTTAACCTCAGTCGCTATTTCGAGGAGGCAGCTGATTTTATTGAGAAAGCTCTTTCCCAGAAGGATGGTAAGGCAAACTTTCTGCCCTGGGTTGATGCATTGCAAACCTCCCTTCCTAAACAGTGAAATACGGGACTCTGTTCATTCGGATTTCTGACCGAACAAACAAATCGGGAATTCACATCCAGCCTAAGGATCAAAGATGACTGAATATGCAGTAAAGCATCTTAATCTATAGTCTGTAAATGTGTCTCCTTATAGCAAATAGAAGTTTGTCATTGCAGGAATAACTTTGGAGACTGAAATAGCTGCTGCATCCTAAACAGTGCTTTTTAGGAGCATATGTTCTTATTTTACTTTAGCTGGTGCTGAGTCACGTGAAAAATCAAGAAAACAAATGTAGGGTCTGAAAATATTTTTAGGACACTGGAAATTATCAATTAGAGGAAGAGTTAATATAGATATGCATAGGTGAATAATAATCACACAACCTGCTATATTTTTTCCTAATTTTCTCCAAATGTAGAAAAAGTTTCTGAGACTATGGAGACTGTTGCCCTATATTTTTTTATTGCATTTTGTTAAGCTTTTTTTTATGACAATTTTTATGACAATTACCTCAGTTTTCCCTGAGGTTGCAGGACAGCTGGAGATCATGTTTGCAATGTTGCTGATTGCCACATCTCTCCACAATGTGTTTCTTCAGACAGAATTCCTAGGACACAGTGCAGTGGGCCAGATGGTGCTTCATGGCTAAGTGACTGAGTGCCACTGGCATATGCTTAATTTAATTCTTGCTTCATGGATGAACATCAAAAAGAACCGAATTTCTCTGAAATGAACAAAAAGGTGGAAAGAACAGCCTTTTCCTTTCCCTAATGAAGTTACACCTCAAATTCAGAACAGGGAGGAAAAGCTGAAAATCAAGATGCAGCTATTCCGGATGACTTTGTGACCATCTGAGAGAGGTAGGAGGAGATGTTTAAGAGTGGTAGCCGTGCTGAGACTATCCCAGCCAGGTTTGGCTCTTGGTGCCTCGCGCCGACCTGAGCGCTCAGGAATTACTCTGGGTTTCTATAGCAGCTCTTTCTGGTGGATATTTTCATTTTTAGGAGCTGTCCACGGCTGTTCTCTTACCGTGGCAGAGGGGAGTGTTGCAGCTTCCGAGGCCGCAGCCAGTGCTCAAATTAGCTTGCTGCTGAAATTTCATAGTCTTTGTTAAGTGCTGCAGGTTGAGTAAGGACAATTCGGACGAGTGCAGCGGTGTCCTCCGCAGTTCTGGTTAGCATTGCAGTTTCGGGAAGCTCTGCCTAAATGAAGGCAGTTTCCTTTCACTGCAGGCAGCGGTAAAGCTTCCTGCTGCTCATGGAGGAAGGCTGCAAACCCTTGTGCTTCACAACACTTGCAGAGGGGAAGGGAATTTTCTTCCACGTATTTGCTTACTTCCACATATCCTGTTAATTTATGGCTATGGGATCTCAGGAAATATTAAGAATGATTTTGTTGTTGTTGAACTTGCTTCTAATCAAGACTGCAGATCAAAGCAAATGTGATAATGGGCTTTTTGCTGGCGTGGTTCGGAGCAAACTCTGGGTATCCTGAAAATGTATGTGGATAGTTCATCTGTTCTCTTGTCTCCGAAAATAATTTACTCTGGAGACTCGCCTGGGGCCACATCTCCTGCTGCATCTGAGAAGAACATTTTTATGTCTGGAAAAGCAGGTCAAAGAGGAAATAGCTGAGAAGGAATCAATTTGACTTAGATTTCTTAGAGGGAGAAATAGCCTGTTTTATTTTTGTTGGATGCCCCCCCAAACACGTGGAATGATTTCCTCAGTCAGTTTGCTGGAAGCATTTTGTTGGTGCTGCCTTGGGCGTGATTAAATGCCCCCCTTCCTTGTTGCATAGTCATCATTTCATTTGCTTAAGCGTTTGTGAGCAGAGCTAGCATAGGAAGTACCAGCAGCGCAGTG
>JAUBOD010000502.1:3641596-3651946 GCA_032353885.1 Nothura maculosa
TGGTGCCAGTGGGTTGCAGTGTAGGAAGGACCAGCACCGAGTCCCTGGTGCAAGTCGTAGTGTCCCACATATATCAAACCCAGAGCTCCCCGGCTCCCCAGAGTGTCGAGGGGCTCTGGGCTGCCTAAGCAGAAGCCACAGGACAGATCCTGGGCAAAAGCTCGATGTGAAAAGCCCTGCTCAGC
The DNA here is from genome assembly GCA_032353885.1 of Nothura maculosa. Classification (NCBI taxonomy): domain Eukaryota; kingdom Metazoa; phylum Chordata; class Aves; order Tinamiformes; family Tinamidae; genus Nothura; species Nothura maculosa. The sequence goes on from JAUBOD010000502.1 coordinate 3,641,782, forward strand.
ATCAAATGCACGAGCAAACACACCAGTATCTGTCACCCTTAACGACACCCCTCATTCCCCCCCAGCCTCTTGGGCATGTGGGGCACAGGACCAGTTCTTCATGTGAGAATATGGTCTTGAGTAAAAGGTTCTTCACAGCTGTGCCAACACTGAGCTAGATTGTCAAGATGCAGGAAACCAGACGAGTCTGTGTGCTTAAAAGCAATTCAACATTTTGGCTCGAAGTTGGGAACAACTTCTCATGTTCTGAAGGAAACGCAGAGTGTTTGTGCACATCTGGATGGCGAGGCTAGCTGAAAAATAAGTGATTATCATTGCTGCACATTGGACGAGGCAGGAAAAAATGTCCATTTCCAGTGTAAAGACGCAGCAACGCCTCATGCACCCTACTCAACTCATGCTTTGCAAACCCCGCTGCATCAAAACACCGCACGGGAAGCAGGAGTTGGGTGACGCCGGGCAGGCAGGGGCTGCTCCCTGTCCCGGGTCCCCAGGGGCCCTGGTGGCGCCAGGCTCTGCCCGCCGGGACACGGAGCCAGCGGCGGCAGCCCCGGGGCCGCTCGTCGCACCCTAATTGCGGGGCTGGCACCGCGGGCACTTGCTCTCTGGCCGTTATATTTACTGCAGAGCTCTGCTGCACGGGGCTGGGCGATAAATATAATTCTGGCTAGGGCTAATTTGCTGGTGGCAGGGGGAGGTAAAATGGTGAAGAAGGGGTAATTTCACGGTAAACCATAATTACTAGTACAACTAGTACCCTAATTCCCAATCCAGTCCAGGGGGGAGCTGGGGCTCCAATCAGTCTAATTAGAATTCTGTTTTTTTTCATAACAAATAAGGGGCAATGGCTGATTTGACCCAGCCCACATTAAAATAGACTCTGTCTCAAAATAAAGCGCCAGGGTTTCTGACAGCAAGATTTCAGTTTTGGCCCCTTCCTAGTGGCGTTCCGCAGAGCCCACCCGGAGCCGCAGGAGGACAGGGCCGTGGGGCAGCTCCCCCTGCCAGGGGTGCCCCAGGGCGGGCAGGGACCCCGGGCCAGGTGGCCCCTGCTCCAGGGCAGCCCAGGGACAACCTGCCCCAGCTGCCCATGCAGAGGGGGGAAAACTGCCTTGCAAGGAAGGGCCCGCGGTGCCGCAGGGGCCGCGCGCAACAGACGTGCAACTGTTCCCCGGCCCTCGCCGTTTCCAGCCAGATCACACTTCCTCCCAGCCCAGAATTGCACCTTTCATTATCCGTGTCACTCATGTCTACAAACCTTGATTTATGATGGGCATGAAGCAAAAGGAGGAACCATCAGTGCTGTAGACTGATAACCTGACTCCAGTTGTGCAGTCAGTATGTATTTAATCACAGGCGGAACACACATTTTCCACATTTGTTCCCCGTCGTTTCCTGACCTGAATTCCTGACATGTTTTTGCAGGGCTGAAACAATACAAGCAAGAATGAAGAAAGAATTGTCAAAGTATTTCTTCTGACATTCTCTCCTCCTCCCTCTTTCTAGGAATTGTGGTAGTTCGTAACAGGAATACTACGTTAGACCTCTAAGTTGCATTCTGCCTTTTAAATGACACGTGTTCACCTGAAAATTAATCTGTTACAGACATAAAAAAAGCTAAATTCTTTCAATACCAGAGAGCTTTGCTATTCTGCCATCGCTTGTTGGCTTCCACCAGGGAACAGCAGGTTTGCCAACTACAGCACACATTTCTGCACATAACTACAGTCGCTGCGTAACAGCAAATATCCTCTACAAATCCAACCTGATAAATTAATGTATACTGTAACTTATTAATCTCTCGCTTATTAGCGTGCTACTCTGTACAAAAGCAGGACAGGCTTTTGACCTCTGAGCATATTCAACACACGGCAGAGACAGGAAAAGCAACGTCCGAGGGAATAAACCCACCAGTAGCAACATATACCAACATAATAGGAACTTTAGAGCAAATGGATCCCTTCCTTCCTTCCTTCCTTTCCTCCTTCCATTCTTTCCTCCTTACTTCCTTTCCTTCTTTTCTCCTCCTTTTCCCACTTCATTTTCTTCCTTTCTTTCCTCCATGTTTTTTGGTTTTGTTTTCTTTCATTTTGGTACCTTAGAGAGAAATGGAAGAATTCTCCTTTTTTTTTTCCCCTTCTGATAAGCCTTCGTTCCCACAGCTTTCGGGCAAATACCTCCTCACTGGCCAGAGGGCCAGGGGCCCTGGGAACGCAGTGAGGGGTGAGCAGAGGAGCTGCTTTCTTAGCAAGCTCAAAACCGCTTTTCCATCAATCAAGCCCCACATGAGGCCTCCTCCAACCTGCAGGCTCCTCACCTTTGCATTTTTGCCCTGCTAGCGACTGTCGTGGCAACCGCAAGGCTGCTGCAGCAGGGACAAAGCGGGAGCCTGCTGGCAGGAATCCCAATGGATTTCCATGGAGCTGGCGGGGACGGAGCCTGGGGCCTCCCCAGCGAGCGAGCTCTTTGCACAAGCAGCAGTTTTCCAGTTTGCACAAGAAGCAGTTTCCCATAGGGAAGAAAAGCCCTCAAAGGCAGCTTGGGATTTGGGAGCCATCTGGGCTGGGCGGAGGAGAAAATGTGACAAGAACCAGCCCTGTCGCCCATCCCCATGGCTGGACCAGTCTCCTCAGCATTAAAATAATCAAGCTTCCCAAGAGCTGCACAGCTCCTGACATTGACACCTCTATTCAGAGCTCCTATAGATGCATTATTGAACTTGGAGCATTATAGCAATATCTGATGTAACTTATCTGTGGCAAATACCTGAAGGAATAAAAATCAACCTAGCTCCACTGCAGGCTTTTCAAAGTGTTTGCTTTCCTTGCTTCTCTGTGCTCCTCGTTCGCTGTTCCTGCCTCCTTGGCTCTCCTTGGTTCACCTCCTCCCGCACACGCTTCTCCTCATTGCTGGCTCCATCCCTTGGGTCAAGGAAAGGGGATTTGGGAGTTGACTCTTTGACACTAGGAAGCAAGGAGTCCTGGAAACATTTAGCGAATTTATCATAAGGGAGCTAAACAGAATTTACCTATAATACCCAAGGAAAAGTGAAAATCCACTTTTTCCCCTGAAACCATCACGGTTACCTCCTGAGTCACAGCAGGAACCGTGGTGCCTCACTGTCCTCGAGCGACGAACCGCAGGAGTGCCTGTCGTGGTCACCTTCTAGCAACTATTGTGTTCCTCAGACGGCTCTGCCACCGTGGCAGCGGTCCAGCAGCAAGGGAAAAACAGTTTCTACCCTTGGCCTCAGCCCAGGACCTGGCAAACATGCTCGTAATCTGCTGAAGGGAGTCGGAGTGTGGAAGCTATAAACATAAAATGAAAACAAGTCAAGCTACGGGCATGGGGCAGCTGCTGCAGATGGGGGAGAGGCAGGGCTCAAGTACTGCGGATTGCGAAGACTTTCCTCCTGGCATTCCTGGTCATGGGAATGCAGAGCCTGCAGGGCTGGAGCTGCACTGTGCGCCTGCTGTGATTCATTCTGTGATGCTGGGGAGCTCACAGCGGGGTCGGGGCCATTCCTGAGGATGTGACTGCAAACGGCAGCATGTCCTGAAGAGGACGGAGCGCTCCATGCCAGGCTGTGCTTCCCTCTGCCCGCTCCCAAACCGGCCCTTTCCCACGCCAGCACCACACACTGCAGCCGTGCCCAGGTCCCCCGCTCCATGCCAGGCTGCGCCTCCCTCTGCCCGCTCCCAAACCGGCCCTTTCCTGTGCCAGCACCACACACTGCAGCCGTGCCCAGGTCCCCCGCTCCAGGCAGTGCTGGGGCAGGGGCCCAACCTGCTGCTGCAGAGCACACAGCAAGGCATTGCCTTTCCCAGAACATCTGGGAATATGTACCACTGGGAATTCAGCACGAGCTCCACGCATTGTGTGTGGATTTAGCCCACGCAGATTGTCTTGGTCCCTTCATGGAAAGGGTCAGCCCTGCCAGGCTGCAAGGGCACCCAAATGCTCCTGGGCTGCCTGGAGCAAGCAGGCTCTGTTTGCACAAAACTAGGGACAAAGGAACCTTTTGGCCTAGGTTTTGCAGCTGGTGTTTGCTGCATTTTATTGCAATCAGGGCTGCATCATTGCAGTCAAAGTTTGGGGATAATTTGTCCAAGATTTGTTGGTAAGAGTCTCCACCTCGTGGTGCAAAATTCAAGTGCCCTTACAAAAATTCTGAAAAGCTTATTTATCCACGGATAAAAACATGTTTAATTCACCTGTTTTAAAGATTGTTTTTCCCCAAAGTACTCATTAGCACAGTGGTTACATAGAAAGACAAGGAAGAAAAGAAGCTTAATGGAAAATTAACGGGTATATGATTTACATCACACAGCACAATCCTGCTGATCTCTGGCCTTGCTACACACGTGAATCCAGGCCCTGCTCAGCATGATTAACTTACTGATGCTACGTGCAAAGTGTTGTCATTTTATTCTATCTTTTTTTTTTCCACAGAACTACATGAATATCTCAAATGTTAATTAAGAAAAAAATCTCTACAATTTTAAAGTTTTTTGCCATCCATGTCACACCCATCATTTTTCTCAGTCTTTTTCTCTCTAAAAGCATAAAACATTCTCCATACAAAAAGACAGCCTGGAGAAGAGCCAAAAGTATGAGAAGCAAAATGGACTTTTCATGAAGTAGATATGGAAATCTTAAGCTGAATTTCCTTTAAAATTCAGAGAGAGCATCTTGGAGAACACCAGCATGGAAGATATAGTGCACAGCCTGGATGGCAAAGGGCGCCTGAGGAGGCAGTTGGCCCTTCTCCTGGCCAACTCCCAGCACTTCTCTTGGCCCACAAGCTGATGGGCCTGCTGAGTTTGCCCCGATGGGCTTCAGTTATCAAGCTTCTAAACCCACCGGGCTGGGGACACAACTAAATGGGCAGCAGCTTTAGTGCATGTCTGGTACACCCAGAAGAGGGAGTTGCTCCACCACGGATAAGAGATTCCTCAAGAGCAGTGGGGTTGGGGACAGCGCACAGAGCACGACACCTTGAACACCAGATCCCATCGAAACCCCAAAAATGCCATGACAATATTCCAACTAATAATATTTTTTAAGGAACAATATGATATGTATATTTTTACTTTACCTGGTTGCAATGCCGACTGGTCCTTTGGCACTCTTCAATTCCACTCTTGCAGAAATCCTTTGCAGAATTTTCATGCAGTTTTCAGCTGTATTTATTTCAGCTTTAGTGCAATTTAGGTATATTACTTCTGTGAAGGAGATGACGCAACAATGACAGTAGAAAAGATATTTTCAAAGAAAGTAGTGAGGTGGTCTTAGTAAATAAAGAAATAATAGAAGAAAGAAAAGAAAATGCTCACAAGTCGGCTTTTTTTTTTAAAGGATCTCTAGACATACATGACATCTTATTATAAGACAAAATCTAAATGAAAAGGTGGGACTCAGTCCAAACTGAAAATGAGGGCACCAGGCACTAAGGACTAACCGTGGTTTAGTGGTTGTTAATCCCTACCCACAAAAGAGCAGCTCAAATAGGTGGACTGCTCCATTTCTATCTGCTCCTTGGGGACCACAGGGTTCCTGTTTCTTTAGTGCGGTCTGATGAAAACAGCAGATGAGTCTTGAGATCTGCCAAAAGCTGAGCTAAGTTTGTTTGGGAAAAAAAAAAAAAAAGAAAGAAAGAAAAAGAAAGAAAAAAGAAGAAAGCCCCCATCAAACTCTTTAACACTTTCATTGCCAATAGTAAAACAATATTCTAGATTTAATAAAAAGTCTCTGGGGCTTTGTACATCTTTTCAGGGCACTCTTTTCTTCATGAAATAGCCACAACAGCTTCACTTCTGCAATTGCTGTGTCTTAAGGCAGACACACATATATTTTTTTCTTACTTTTATTCATAAGCATTTCTTAACAGTAAAAAGAAGTAAATTTAAGATAACACTTTTCTGTCCAAGGAAAATCCTCTTCCTGGAAGTCTGGGGAAAAGGCATAAATACATCATATGATACCACTATTACTAAAATAGCTGCTTTTGTTTGAGAAGCAATAGACTTTCTCACTCCCTCCATCTCCTCTCCAAAATCCTCAATAACCTAGCACTGATTTGCTGCAAATATATGCCTTTTAAACTGGACTAATTTGCCATAGGGGATTGCAGCAAAATGCAAGTTAATGTCTCCTGACATTGTGCCCAATATCTAATGTCCTTTAACATAGCTATTTAACCACATAGCTATTTAACTTTTATTGGTAAGAGATCATTTTTCCCTTCTAGGTACATTGCATCTATTAGCCCCAGCTTTATGCTTTTTCTCTCCTTTTATTTCTTCAGGATGCTGAGGAAACTATTACAATGAGTGATGGTCCCCAAGGACCCATCTCGGGGCTTGGCGCTTCCTCCTCATGCTGCTCACAACTGTGCCCGTCCTCTCCTTATCCCTGCCAGCACCTCCTCATCCCCTGCACTCCCTGCTCCGGCCCCGGTCTGGGGCAGGGTTTTTATTTGTCCCGTCCTGCTCTCCCTGCACGCTCCTTACCTAACCTCCCAGGCATCTTTCCTCTCCATTTGGCTTGTCATTTCCAAGTGACAGTCTCTGTGGAGAGGCCGGAGCACTACAGTGGTGACAGAGTATGGACTAACTAAGGGCAAGACTAAAATACGGCTGGCTTGTATGGCTATGTATGTATCGTAAGTGCTATGAAATTTTAAAACCTGCCTAATAATTGTTCTCCACCTATGCAGTGCCCATGGGCTATGACTCAGAGCAACGAGATGGGCTCAATAAAAGCTGTGTCTAGAACCGATTCAGGATGCTAGGAAAGAACAAAGAATTGGCTTCCTTAAAGGAGAATTGGGAGACTGGAACTGCAACCACTTACTGGGGTGTGGGTAACATGCAGGGAAGCGTCCAGGAGAGAGAGCAACCAAGCGATTACCTGGAGAGCCAGTTACCAAATACAACTTTTCCTTCTTTATTTTCTGCACTTTAAGTAGTAGCTTTTGGAAGTTTGTAAAAACACAACTGTCTGGGTTTTGTTATTGTTTATTTGCTCTTTTTTTTGCTATTTTGCAAAAAGTAAGCAAGCAAACAATAACAAAAAACTGCCGCTAATAGAGCTTCAGAATTACCTTCCCTGTGTAATTTTCTCTAAGCTAATATCGTATTTTTTTCTTAGACTGCTGCTGAGAAGAAGTCCTAGTCTACCTTTCTCTCTTGCTAGGCCAAAACTTTCTTTGTCCCGCAATCAGGACAAAGATTCTAATTGAAGAAATCACATTGAATGTCAGATGCAAAAGCTCCCGAGTGCGTTGTACTAGGTCAGGAGCTGCCAAAACACTGTGGGAGCAGCGCTCCTGCCCCAGAGAGCTTTGTAGGTAACAATAAAATATAAGCAAGAAGGTAATTTGGAAAGGGCTGCATTTATGTGGCACGAGATGCTTCAGGTTCTCCTTAAGCAGCAGCAAATTACCTTGCCAGAAAAGGGAGATGAAGACGTGGCACGGCAGTTTGGAGGCGAACACCCACTTTCTAGCCTCCAAAATCAGCATTCGTTATTTCAAACAACAAACCCTCTGTGCATTGCATCCTTCCTGCCCCAGCACAGGAGCACGGCGCTGCCTGAAGAGCTGTTGACTTTAGGAAGGTTAAAGGTGGCTGCCCCATCTAACAAATGGGTTTGAGCGAGCGCGGAGGGTTGTTGTTCTTTCTCCTTTTGGGAATGAAGTGTCAGGAAGCGGCGGAGGGCAAGCAGGCCCCTGCTGAGCCCTGAGTGATGGCCCCAGCTGCGGAGGGTGCTGCGCGGAGCGGGAGCCGGGGCTCGCACGTTGGGAAGCGCCGGCCGGCTCCCTTTCCCACGGCTGAACTGGCCCAACAACACGGACAGCTCCCCTGGGAAAACGGGGCGCAAGCAGCTTAACTCCGAGCACCAAGTGACGTGCAGGAGTTAAACCGCTCCTAACGCCCAGACCCTTCACTCAGGCCTTGTCCCAGCTATGGACCTCAAGGGTTGCTGTTGAGTATTGGGCAAGACAGCCAGGAATCAGGGGAAAATAGAACAGGATTTGGTTCCTGCTCAGAGAGCTCAGCACTAACTCCATTCAATTTCCGGGAGAAGGCCAAGCCCCAGCAGATACCAGGACAAGCCCACGTGCCCCACCTGCACCTTCATGATTCCTTGAGATGGAGGTGGACAGAGCAAGCAAAAGCTCCAATTACTGTGCACACCCCTGGAAGAACTGAGGCTCTGGGTCAGCCTCGCAAATCCCTTTGCCTCCCTGTGGGAATGTGAAGCCCTGCGCACATGGAGAGGATGGGATCCTGCATTCTGCTCCCTGCTTGGTGTGTTCCAAGTCTGCACCAACATAGTCCAAGACACAGCCCTGCTGTTTCCGTGAATACTCCAATGTGTCTCTCTAACTGCTTACTGCTTTTCTCAACTCATTTGTAGGATGATGGGATTCCCGTAAAAATTCCCACCACCACATCCTCAAGTCCCCAAAGCTTCGGGACCAAAGCAAGAAGCAGAACAGGATAGCAAGACACGACATTGCTCTCTGCAGCAAGCAGCCCATAAGAACAACAGCTTTCTGTTTATTTTCTCACGTGTTATTTCAAACCATCCCTTTTGAGGGCCTTAGAATGAAGTGACTTCTCACAATATAGCAAAGGAGAGGAAAAAGTGCTGGAAAGATTTGGAAGAAGGAAACAGAAGCCAGGCACACGTGCAGGCAGGCACCCATGGCAGCACACACCAACCACGGGAGAACCTGCAGGACTTGAGCAGGGCACTGGGGTCCCCAACTGCTGCCCCCGCCGAAACAGGCTCCAAGGGCTCAGAACCTGCTTTCTAGTAAGAAAAACTATAAAACTTTCAGCAAAAGGTGAAAACTAATATTGCCTTTTGGCAGCAAAGCAGAACATTTCTTTATAGGAAGGAGTGGCGTATTGAAAATTCCCTGGAAGTAGGATACAGAAATGATGCCAATGGAAGCAAGCTTCAGCAATCGGCAAAATCCCCTGTGTTATGAAGCTAACAAAAATAGTCACCTACACCTTGCGCGTGTCTGTGCATGAATCAGACCTTGTATTTTTTAAAACTTACAATTGGACCTTAAGTTAAATAAAATCTTTGAAGTTCTCTCTTGCTATTATTTCCCCATTTTAGTTCTTAGAGTTTCTTATCTGCCAAATTATGCATCTGCTTTAGGGCTTTTTTCCAAATCCAAAGCTTGGGGGACTTTGTTAACAGTACAATAAAAACAAAACAAAAAAAATCCCATCCAAGCAAAAAACCCCAGTGCTATAGAGAAACGTTAAAGCCTTTGTGTGTGTGCATGCGTGTGTGTGTGCGCACGCTGCTCCTTCCCTTTGCAAAAAAAAATATACAGAAGATGTTTCTTTAAAAGCCTCCATCTGCAAATCCCATTAGGCGTGCATATAAGGTTTCGGATGATTAATAGGTGCCTGCTCCGCTTTGGTTGGAGGGACTCGGTGTAGGCAGATTAACCCCTCCCTCCCTTGCTCACATTTCACTTCCCAAACTTGTCACTCTCCCCTCTGCACAGGATTTAAAAAGTTTCCCCCATGTCCAGCGCCCCACTAGGACGAAAGCCCCAGGCCTTGGGAAGCGCTCCAGGCTGATCTGCTTATGGTTTTCCAGGCGGGCCCACGAGGATGTTGAGGAAAGCTCCCAGAGCAGCAAGTTTGCAGCAGCACCAAGCTCGTGCACGGGCTGGTTTATAGGGATTGCTGCTCGCTGCACGCGTGATTCCCACGGGCGCTGCCGCTCGGGCGTCGAGGCCAGCGTTGGGACGAGCCCATGGAGGCGGCGGGCGGCACGCGCAGCGCTCCAGCTCCCGCACCGCTCTGGGGCTGCGCGCGGGGCGCCCGCGCCGACGCCGCCCCGGCCCTGGCGCTCGGCCCCCCGGGGCCCTTCTCCTTCCACCCCAAGCCGGACTTGGCTCCGTACTGCGACTTCGCAGCCTCCTGCCTGGCGGCTCCGCACGGCTTCCCGCGGGAGCGCCTGGCGGAGCAGTGCGCCCGCTGGCACCCGGAGGCCGCGCGATGCCCCCGGCCGGCGCCAGCGTCCACGAAGCCCCCCGGGGGCAGCCCCGACCTGCTGGGCGCTACCGTGGCCGCACGCGGCACCTACGAGCTGCCGGGTGACGCTCCGAGCAGGACCGAGCCGA
>JAUBOD010000502.1:3652046-3669206 GCA_032353885.1 Nothura maculosa
CGACCTGCTGGGCGCTACCGTGGCCGCACGCGGCACCTACGAGCTGCCGGGTGACGCTCCGAGCAGGACCGAGCCGAGGGCAGCCAGGAGGAAAAAGGAAAACTCAGGTAGGTCTCATAACCAGCGGGGCGGGCTGGCGTGGGCTCTGGGACGGGAGCACCGATGAGCTCCGGAGTTAAGAAATAAAGCCTAGGAAGAAAACGCTTTGTGGAGGGAAGCCTAGGGCATGGAACGGCCAAACTGAACTGCTCTTGCTTTGCTGGTCGCCCGTGTTTGTGCTGGGCTGCCCCAAGTCTTGCTGCAGCTGAGCCCGTGGCAGCCCCATGCGGACGGGTTGTCACCACAGCCTTAGTCCTAAGGACGGGGGGGGTGATTCCAAAGCACGTGCTTGTTTTAAGAAGACAAATGCTCCTTTTGCCATTTATTGCCTGCAGCCCTGACATTGTCTTTTTGCGCTTGTCTGCCCCAAACCATAAGCGTGTGTGCACAACGTGAGCAATGCCATCACTGCAGCACAAAATGCCCCCAATCCAGCAGCAGCTGCTGCTGCCACCTGAGCAGCTCCCCTGGGCGGCAGAAAGAGACCCTGTAATTGAGGCCCCCACTTCTCACCTCTGCCCTTCTTGGCTCCCCACACATCCCACGGAATTACCTGTCATCCCTCTCAACCCTCTGCTGCTCTCCCGAACAAAATACAGCAAACAGGGGAGGACCCATCACTGCTTTAATCTCTGCTTGCCGAGCCTGCACTGCAGCTCTGGCCATGTGCTGGAAGGGCTTACATGGCCTCTGGCTGCCCTGGAGGGTTTTCCCTTCCTAGGCACCTTCAGAAATTATTAGGCCAAAAAAGAAAAATTTGGAATCACCTGCAAGAAACGCTACAAAATAAAATCGTTATTCCTGGTTGGTGCATTACCCGCTCCCATCTCCCCAAACCGCACTGCAGCACGCCAATGGCCTGAGGTTTCCACCAGAGCTCCACAACACACACATCCCCTTGCTGAGCATAACTGCAGCTGACCCCACGCGTGTGCTTGCCTCTCAGGAAACCCCAGCTCCAGCAGCAAGCCAGAAACCAGCAGCAAAGCGCGGAAGGAAAGGACCGCGTTCACCAAGGAGCAGCTACGGGAGCTGGAAGCTGAATTTGCCCACCATAATTATCTGACAAGGCTCAGGAGATACGAGATAGCTGTAAACCTGGATCTCACCGAGAGACAAGTAATTCCCCAACTCCTACCTCCCCAGCCCGTTTGTGTTTTCTTCCTAGTAAGAACGGATATATGACTCAGGGGTGGACTTTGGTCAACTCCAAAAGTATTTTAGTACAAAGCCTCTAGATTCTTTCAAAGCATATTCTTTGAAATTTACCTCAAGTAGTAAATAGATGTAATTCTAAACTGCAGAGACACGTTTATGAATGACTGGTATCTACTGAACTGTTGTTTTCCACCAGTCTGCTGCGTACTGGAGTCCTGTGTTTTGCAAAAGGAATATAGATATTATATGAGGTTCCAGGTTCCAGGATGTTACTTAAATGTTACATGATTAATACCTTGCACTTTTCCTGGGTTATGTTTTGCACAGTTTTGCAGAGACAGATATTTCTGTTCTCCCATTGTGATGGCCCAGGTTTCCTTGTTAAAGCTTAATGGACAACAAAGGAATTGCTCAAAAAATAAAGCAAATTACAATCCCCGAAATATTAGGTTGGTTTGCCTGGCTGTTAAAAGGCCTTTGTGGGTACCGTGCCCATTAAACTGGCCTGATTAGCTGATATAGAGATGGGCCTTGGGCAAAGCACTTGTGCTGCCTTTGCTGCTTTCTGGGAGAAAACTAAGTCTAGAACAGATCAGAGAGAATTATCCCTGTCCTCATTAGAGAGATGGCTTGATTAACCTTGGGGTGTCCCACCTTTCTTCCCGAATTGCACAAAACATCCGTTTATGGATGTGCACGTAGATACGCGGGCTGCGCCTACCCAGCTTGACTGAGCCAATAAGTAACCTCTCCTTTTCCCTGCTCCAGGTGAAAGTGTGGTTCCAGAACAGAAGGATGAAGTGGAAGCGCGTGAAGGGCGGCGCGCCGGTGTCCCCGCCGGAGCACGACGCGGAGGACGCGGACTCTGCCGCCTCGGGCAGCTCCGAATAGCCCGGCGGCCACGAGGAGGGGTGGAGAGGGACTGCTGGTCAGGGGACACGAGAGGGGACACGAGGCGGGCTGGCCTGCAGCCCTGCGGGCCTGAGCCCCACAGGGGAGGGAGGCTGCAAGGGCAGAGACGTTTAGAGAATACGGCGGGAAAAAATCCAAGGAAGGGCATGACCCTGATTGTCTGAATGAATTTAACTTGTTGGAATTGTCTTACTACCACAGGTGTGTCTACAGAACATTAACTAAATAGTCTGAAGTTATTCAGAACACTAAATATAAAGCAGGAGCAACATAAACACTTCAAAAAAAGGCAGTATAAAGCAATACAGACACTTCTGAACACTAAATATAAAGCAGGAATATCATTGCCTCGGGACTCAAAGGCTCAGGAGATAGAGATCACCAGGCAGCACAAAGAAGTTCAGTGAGTGTAATGCCATATTCACTTCCAGCCCTTCTCTGGTCACTTCTATGCATTCTGCCCCTATATCAAATGTAAATAATATATTAAAAAAAACCCTTTCCAATAAAAGATAATAAGCTATCCTGGCAACGCCAAGTATCTCAACCACACTTCCACTTGAAAATGTTCTCCTCTCAATCGAAACTTGTATTATATTAATTTTGTTATAAAGTTTTAGGAAAGTGTAACGTCTATTTCTATTTCTTCTGACTTTTTGTTTAATGTATTCTAGGGTAATTTTGCTTTTTTAAAACAGAATTTCACACTATCATATTGTATCATGAGTTTTGAGACTATTGAAACTCATGTTTAAATACATGAATGGTAAGCACTATTTGCATATATAGCATGGAATTGTACTTACCATACATATCGTGCATCTGTTTCAACTTAATCTGAGGTATTCTTATTGGGCTTTAACTCAAAAGGCTCCACAGATATGGTTAATATAAAGTTACATATCTGGATGATAAATGCATCAAGTTATCAGTCATCATTCCGCTTCGCAAGACCTCAGAAGAGCTAGTATGAACACTTTTTTTTGTAACAAAGATGCTGGATTATTTTCAAAAAGTTAAGAATTACTGTGTCTAATATGAAAAAAATGCCCGTGCTGCTGTGTCTTTTAAAAGGCTATTTGATAGATGAAAAATGAGTGTTTTGAAGTATACAGTAATGCAGAATGATTTAAAAATAAAGGAACTTGAGAAGTACGAAATTATACAAGGTATTTCTGCGCTGTGACCGCAGCAGGGATGCAAACACTGGGAAACGGGGCAGGTTTGAGAGGTGCAACCCAGGGAGTGCTCGGAGCAGCCAGAACCGTCACCTGCCAAAGCCCCCTCCTTTCTCTGGAGCAACCGGCACACATCTCTCCTCCACAAGCTTAAAGCACTGCTGCATCTACTGCTAATTAATAAGTAATAAAAATAATGAAGAATAGACACATCCTCTCCCTAGGCTAGACCTGCTTGTCTCACTTAAGGTCTCTATGGAGAGGAAACATTATCCTCTTTTCCCCCCAGGCAGGCTGGGATTTCAGGAGAGATGATTGGGGATTCATTGACTGCTATGGATCAATTCCATATCCTATGGGGCATAGGGTTTCAGGAGGACGCTTTGCAGATTGGAGATTTGGGGCAGTAGCAGCACTAAGAGGAGGCAGACCATCTGTGTGGTTGCTATTTGGGTTACATAAAACCAGGTGTTTCAATAAAAGGCGGTGCCCAGGCAGTCTTGAACACTGAGGAAAAAGCTATTTCTGTGAAAAATTCCAGTGCCAGCTGAGGCACGGGAGTGCCCTGTTTCCAGAAACAAGGACCACCACTGGTCCAAGGTCTTTGGTGCTGAAGCCATCTGTGCACAAACCCACCACCTACCCCTGCAGGGCCAGGCAGTTTGCAGGCTGCAGAAGTTGCTTATGTTGTGATGAGACCTGTTGGGCTCTTGGCTAGCACCACGAACCGGAATGAATCTAGATCAACTCCTTACTCAGAAAGAAACTTAATAAATATTTTCTTTCAGGGATGCTAATTAGATCCTAGTTCATTTAAAAGCAAGTCAAAGGGATCTCATAGTTGCACCTATAATTAGAGCTCCTAAACTGCTCTTGAACTGATGCTTGGCGAGCAGGTACAAGTCACCCATAAGATCATTTTATGTTGGAGTTTCCTCGTGAAGCTGTTTGCTTATTCTGACATTCCAGTGAGTCACAATGGAACATTTTGACATCAAAGCATTTGACCTCTGGACCTTTGGTGCCAATAATCTTTCAGGCAAGCCTGTCACCCGGGAACAAAATTCTCTGACCTGCAATTATTGTGCTCAAAAATACACACCAGGCTTTATTCACCCTGTGGACGACAAGCAAGCTACCTGGGGATGTCTGGCCAGGCTTCCCGTGACTGAAGCTCAATAAATAACGGGTGCACAGTCACTGACATAGCCCAGGCAGGATCCAACACATCTCCCACAGGAACCACGTGCAGGCGGAGGAACAAGAGATCTTCCCATGTAGAACCACAGAAACAGACCACAGAGATATCTGTGCAGCCGCCAATATGTGCTGCAGTCCTTTGGGCCTCTGCTGCCTCTTTCAAACACAGGAAGAGAAGCATTTTATCTAAAACTCAAAATTGTTATTAACCTCCAATGTAGTTTTCTAGCAGCTCTGTGAGGAGACAACAGCAAAGTTTCAGCTACCAAATGCCTGGACTTCTGAGACATGCTGCCCAAATCATGCATGAATAAGTAACTACCATTTAAGAAACTCAAATGAATATCTTCTATGTTATGCACTCCAGAGCATATAAATAAAGGGCCCCCCAGCAAAATACACTATTCCTCTTACTCACTCTTGACATATACGCTTGCAATAAGGGGCTGAATTTGGTAGTCTTCGAGATGGTAAAGTCAGAAATCTACACTTAACTCATAAGGCAAGGTCCTTACACAGCAGACAGGGGCATCTGCCTTCATAAATTATAATTACACCTAGAGAAGCCACTTGCAGCCCTAAGCATTTCAGGTTTATTTTCCACATACCATAGCCCCTGTTGATGCAAATTTCCGTCTCCCTGAAAGAGCCGTTCTCTGTCAGCATTACAAGCTGGTGAAAGGGATAAAGGAATAAGATACTTGCTCACAACTGCACTTTTCACCAAAGCTGGTAATAAAAAATGTCTAATAAAAACATGGCACTTCCTTTTCCATAAGGTATTACTTAAGTGGATATGACTGTATTTCATCAGGGAGACAGCAGAGTGAAAAATTGGAAGCAACAGCTCTGCTTCCCCTCAAACACTTTTTAAAGCTATGACATATCCCCGCTAATGTTTTCTTAAACCACCTACTCATACTTCTCCCTGACAATGCAAGAGGAAAAGCTTGCAGAGATCACAGGCGTGCAGCACAATGGCAAAACTGTTGGAGTCAGCTGGCAAAGGCTGCGACGTCTTCTGCATCTCCTCCAAGGCACTTAGTGCAAGGGCCAGGAAAACAAGGTGCTAAGAGAACGCAAGCTAGACAAAACATCCAGAGGCTCCTGGCCGAGGATTCTCTCCAGCAGAACTGCTGCTCTTCATCCAAGTAAATTGGCGATCCTTTGGGGGTGAATAACTACTACCTTCCCTCTGGGCACGGGAAGTCTGGTGGAGTTACAGCCACGTGCTGTGACCTCCATTACCTGCCTTTCCTGAGCTCTCTTTCCCATGGCGCTTCTTGCCTGTGGAATAGATGCCCAAGTTGCAGGTGATGGACAGTGCCTCTTTACCAGGCTACCTGCCTTTCACACAGGCTGGAGGAGGAGGTGCCCAGGTCTCTCGTCTAGGTCCTGGCAGCCTAAGTGAGACACACAGGTTCCTCATGCTGCTGCCAGGGAAGCCAGCGCTGCTCTGCTGAGGACAGTGCAGCCGAGCTGTGCAAGCACGAGAGAGGGGAAGCTGCAGGAGGACTAACAGGCTGCCCAGGGAGCCTGTGGAGTCTTCAAACCCACCCGGATGCCGCCCTGTGCCCCGTGCTCTGGGTGTCCCTGCTGGAGCAGGAAGGTTGGACTGGATGATCCCTAGAGGTCCCTTCCAGCCTCGAGCATTCCGGGACTGTGCGGCTGTCTGCAGCCACGTGCGCCGCTGGGGAGCCGTGCGGGAGAGCTGACAGGCGCCCCTTGGCTGCCGTGTCCTCCTCACGCGTCACCACGGCAATCCTGCTGCTTTGTTCCGAATGATCTCAGCCCATCCAAAGCCAAGCATGGTCATCTCAAACTCAGCTTCTCCTCTGCATTTTGTATTTGTTACTTTGATTACAAATTTTAAGTCTATTGCTTTCTGACTCCAGGGAAGTTACACCAAAGCATTAATCTGTGCTGCAGAAACAACAGTGTCTATTGATGTAATATTTTTTAAAAAGAAACTTGCCGTTATTCCACTCCGTTCACTGGATATACCTTATCATATGACTAGCAAAGCCTAATGTTTGGTTAAGGAGTGCAGAGGTTAACACACACCAGATGTCAGGGAACTCTATTTTTGCAGGAGCTGTGGAACTGTTTGGCAGAAAATCTCGGGCGAAAATCCTGGGGCAGCAGCAGTGGAGGTTCCTCAGCACTTTACGTGGCAAAGCCAGTAGTTTGCATACAGACTCAAATCCTCCTGCCTTCTCCAGGCTGCTGGAGCTGCCCTGTCTCGTGCATTTTACCAGGTACATTTTAAACAACACGTTGGTCTGCGGGTGACTTGGCTGCTCGCGCTTGGGGATGCGCGCCACCAAGAGCAGCTCTCCTGTTACATCTCATCAGCCACTATCTCATACTTTGAGCGACTCTTATCCCTGGAGAAAGCATACAGCCCCTCTGAGAAATATTATATGTCCATGCTGATGGCTGGGCTCCGAATCCGGGCTGCCTGCAGCCCAGCCAAGCACCCAGACAGGAAACCCGCCGTCTCGGAGCGGCTGCGGCAGAGCGCTCCCGTCTGCTGCCACGTGCCTGGGGCTGGCCAAGGCGATCGCCTTGCAGGCTGCGGGTTACGTGGGGCAGCGTGCCCAGCATCTGGGGACAGGCAGGTGCAGCAGAGCCCCACGGCTGCCTTGCTTTAATTTGCACCTGGAGAAAGGGTGTGCATCCAGGATCGGGTTTTTCCAGCATTGTTCCCTCCCTCTATACCCAAAAAATCTTTTTTTATCCACTTTTACGCAGGGTTAATTAACAGCCGGCTGTCTGGAAAGTCCTTGAGGACAGAATTGTAAAGAGATAATGGAAGGGAATAACAGAGAAGGACGGTGACTTCATGCCATGAAGATTCAAGCCATGTTTCTCTTTCCTATTTAAAGGAGAAAACGTTTTTCAAGACCTCTTCAATCCTACTGTGAGGTTCTAAGCAAGAAACATGACACTGACATGGACACACAAGATTTCACACCTCTTGTTCTGCTAACTCCACGAGTAACACCCATGCCATGCCAATACCCTCCACTCGTCTGTCACCCCAGCCCTTAAAAAGAGGATTTCCTGAGCTTAGGCGCTTACTGCCTGGTCCTGCAATGCTATGGTAAAGCTGGTTGATAGGAGAAAAAGATATAAAGGCATCATCTCATGCTTTCCATTCATTCTGCAGCAAGACACAGTTTAATATATGAAAATTTCTAGTTTTAAAGGTCTAGCATTGGGTACCTTCATCCAGGCTGCTCCTGCCTCCAAGTGGCCTTACTTTGCTCTGCCGTATGATGCTGTTATTCAAAGTGTCACCTTAAAAAAATCCATAAAAGGGGGATAAAAAATGAGATGAGAAATTATCCGTCTCATGGGGAAACATTTTAGACCCATCTCTCCCTTGTTTATTTGCAGAATACAGCACAGACACAACTGGGGTATGTTTTACATTATGCAAAAGAAGAGTTTGTGGCATTCCTGTCTGCGCTGGAGACATGTTTATACTGTTGGGTTCCATTACGAATCTGCTTAATATCCTATGAACGCTCCAAGTCCTTCGCACACTCCAGGCAGGAAGTCTTTAATGCACACACTGAGAAGACATTTCCAACCATTCAAACGTTAGATAAATAAGCATGGATAAAAGACATTTTACTACAAGAATTAAATTCTTCCTTCTCTTGCATTTCTGTAAGATTTCTTAGAGGGGAAAAAAAAACTCCCAATTCTATAGCAGAGCTGCTTGCACTATCAGCGAAAGACATAATGGAAACAAATTTAATAAAAAAATATTCTCAGCCATTTACCCTTGGTATTGTATAGTACCATGAAACTTCAGCAGCGATCAGAGCAGTCCCTGTCTCAAAGGCATTTTGCCATTTAAAACAGATAAGAAGAAAGCAAAAATAATCTCCATGTGCCCTGCTGCTCTAACTGGAAACCAGGGCTTGACAGACTGTCCAACACACAGAGCAGGATGAGAGGCAGCCCCTCGGCAGCCACCAAGGTGCTGCTAAGGGCCAGGGCTCCTGTTCCTCAGTGAGCCAGGAGCAACGCAGTGCTCCAAGCCTGACCTCCGCAGTGATTACCCAGCATCACTGCTTTCATATTTAGAGAAGTTCTCATCCAGCAACACGTTGAGAGAGCAGATGGAAAGGAAGTTGTGCCTGAAACATTCTATAGATGAGATGGAACCACAGTTTGGAGTCAAATATTCTGTGGCCAGTGAAATCTGCATATAAGATGGAGCATGGAACTTGGATTGAAATTTCACTTTCCTTTGCAATTTCTAGGGCCAACTTGAGAGGCATTATTTTAGGAGAAAAAAATAGTTTTCTTTTATTACCATCTTCTCTCTGCTGAAATTCCTCTGCACTTCTGCCAGAATCAAGATGAAACGATGCCAAGAAAGGGATGAGCTCATAGTATTTAAGAGTATGAGGTTTTACAAATAAAAATGACATTACTCTGTTCAGAAGTAGACAGTGATATATAACAGTGTCAAATGACAGATAATTTTTGGCTACTAAGTACCAAATAGCCTACCCCACTGCCTGCCAGGTTGGCACAGCATGCACTAATGGCATATTTACTCTTCCTGCACCTGATTATGGCAGAATGATGTTCAAACATGATGAATATTGGCAGCTCTGCCTTACTATCATGACCTTTGTTCCCTTCTGCATATTTTTAAATCAGGTCCTTACTGATGGCTGGAATTAGTCTCATAGCGATAGCAAAGCTTACTATTATAAGGGCCTGTGCAAAGATGCCACATGCACTCTAAAGTCAGCTTCATGCAAAGATTAAGCCTGGAAATGCAAAGCCCGGTCCTGGGCATAGGAGTAGCCTGGTGCCCACCTTGAGCCCAGGCCAGGTGCTCGATCAGGATGTGCTTCCACAGGGATAAAATTTCCGAGCATTCACCAATATTGCATTACTATCGCACTTTTATGACTTAATAGCCAATCAACCGGATGTGCCCCCCATGCTTCATGTGGAAAAAATGTTTAAAAAAGAAAAAAAAAAAAAAGAAAAGAAAAAACTACACACAAACTAATGAGGCTTTCTAATATCCTTTGATAAATCCTTTAAATGTGCTGGTAAGCATCCCATGGCTCCTGTTTATAGAAGGATACGCAGGATACGCACCGCTCCCTCTGCGCTGCCCTTCCTGCAACACAACTGGAGCACCGAGCCCCCTCCCCAGGCCGGTCCCTGCGGTGTCTGCTCCACTGTCTCATTGACACAGAATGACCTAATTTGTTATGGCTGCTCAGAACTGAGAGAAATGAAATCCAGGATTTGTAGTTAATTGGGGTCAGGTTGAAATGATTTATGATCTGAGGAATGTATTCATTCTTGACATTATCATGTGAACAACAGTGTCATTTGGGCTGAGCCACTTTGGGGTCAGATTACTACCTGTATTTCCAGAAAATGAGAAATGGTGCAGGACAGACCCGAGGAAAAGGCAGAACGGTGGCAGATGGGGCTGCACTTGAGCTACAGAGCTAGGCACCTTCTTTCCACAGACTGTCAATCAGTTAAACCTCCAGTCCTGATTTATCATGATTCAGGAGAGAGATGCTGCCAGGAATGGGCCCTTGCCAGGAAAATTTCATCTGTCTGGAATCTGACAGGAAAAGAGAGGTTTGGAAGTTTCAGAGGAAGCTGGGATTTGTGCTAGTTACAGAGCCCCTGTTTGTGTTCCCTCAGCTGGCTCATGTTAGCAAGTTAGATTCGCTGAGAAAAAGCGTCAAAGGTTTTTTTCATCACTCAGGACCCTTGAGCTTGATCCCAAGGCAGCAGGCTTCACAGCGCGACCTGTGACCCTCAACAGCAGGAGCCTTCAGCAGGTTTCCCCAGGCCTTTTGCTGTATATCTTATATCAACATCTTTGTTTTCTCTAGGGGGTCAGGAAAAAAAAAAACAAACAGAAAAATTACTCTACTTTCTAATCTAAGGCACTTTAACACACTTCAAAAGTTAAGTACAACATGAAAATAATTTAATTCAATTTAATTCTAATTTCCTTTTAAAATATTTTCACTGCTGTTTGCCCTTCTCCTATGATGCTTCTTCTCTTTTCCTGCTAACTTGAGGTCCCGTTCAGGCTGCATGGGATGCACCCGCCTGCAATGCCAGTACAACCAGCGGCTGACGGGGGTGCCGGAGGCTGCTGTGCCCTGTCGTCCCTGACGCCAGGAGTTCTGGCTCGGCAGCTGCAGGAATCCCCTGGGATCCTGTGCTCTGACTCAACTCCTTACTGATTACAGATACCTCCAACCACTGGCTGAGTGGTAAGTGCATTAACTCTTTATCTGCCTGGGCCTCCATGCTCACTGCAATTTGGACTTTGCAAGCTATTCCATGGGCATATGAACCCCAAATACAGATAGCTATGAGGGAGTTATTTCTATTGAGGTGTGCAATCTCCTGCAAAATGAATAAATTGATCATTGATAGTGCAAAAACAACCTGCACTGAATGATCTGCAATATATACCACAGACTCCATCTAAAGGCAGAAGAGTGCAAGACTGTGGGTCATCCTATGTTCCTCCACAGGAGCTCTGAGCAATTCCAGCTCCAGTGTGTGGAAAGGTGGAAAGGTAACCAGATTCTGTGAAATCTTCCTGCCTTGCTCTCAGCTGTGAGATTATTAGTGGGTGCAGAGCGGGGCAATAAATACATTTGGCAGTACTCTTGGCTACCTGTAGTTTAACTCCCAACCAGGCAGACCAAAATAACGTGGGGTATTTATTCAGCTGCGCCTCTTTCTGTGTCCTGGGGAAGAGAGAGAGGTTTCGGGCTCATTAATCACTTCATTCTTTGGTGGAGTAAACAGCAGGAGCCACGGGGGGTTGTCTTTGCTCAGAAGGGTCTGTAACGCAGGGCATTTGCTGAAAAGGATGCCCCCAGTAAAAGAGCATCAAGATCCTTCACTGCAAGGAGGGGAAGATGAGCTGGGCTGACTAGTGTCTACACAGATGGTCGAGAAGATGAAAAAACAGAATTAAGCAGTGGTGCAAACAAGGCCTCTTCGTCCCTTCAATATGTCACATAGCATCTTGACTGCTATCCCACATGCTGCACCCAAGACGTGGGTTGGGAAGCGCTTCCCAGCACGCAGATGTTGGAAAGGCTGCGGCTCAGGCATCCCTTGCTCCCGAGGCTGCACAAGTTCCCGGCAGGACTGGCTGCCTCCGCATCTCACCCTGCCCTAACAGCCGAACAAGCACCTTGACCTGATCCAGCTCTGCAAGAGGATCGAACGCGAGAGCAAAACAGAGCTTGGCATCAATGAGAAACCTGTGTGGAGTCTGTATGGACTCCATGCAGCTGTATGGAGCAGAAGGTGCCTGCATTAAAACTGCTCAAGTAATCAATTTAAAATGCATTCCAACCGGAATATATCCATTATATTCACATATATTTAGATTTTCAGTATGCTGGAGAGCAGTTTGCTTGGCAAAGATCACGAACCTCACCCCATCCAGGACTTCATTCAGAAAACATGTAGTGCTGTAGATGCATGACTCATTTCTTCCTTCGCTAAGCACCAAGATCTCCTCTGGCAAGCAGAAATTCGGCTAAACTCCAGCTCCAGAGAGCTTATAAAGAAAACAAGCTAAAATCTGGTAAGGTAGGATGCTCTTTTCAAAAATTTCAAATCAGGAGTTTTATGCAGATTTTACCACAGGCAGAAAAAAATGTTGTCACCTGCTGGAGCTCTGTGACATGCGAGGCCCAAGGCACTTGATCTAGCAAACACATTTTCTTACATTTTAATTCCATGGATTTTCTTAGGGCTTTTAAAAAGGATATGTAGCAATTACATGCATTTTTTTCCACCTAGTGTCCTTGTTTTCCCCAGTTTTGCTCAGGTTAATTATGTTCCCGGGTCTGCTGGATTCCCGTTTAGTTTCTAACCCAACGGAGCAATTTCCTGCGAAGAGCAGCAGCGAGGCAGAGCCTCTGCTCTTTGTCTTCCAGCCCTCACAGTCCATCAGTGCTGTGTGGAGCCGGCGAGCTGCCCTGAGAGCGAAGAACAGCTCCCGCGAGAGGGAAAGAACTTGCAGGGGGAGGATTTACTTGAGTTGAGTAAGGCGGGTTTTTCAATTGTCGAGGGGGTATTTTCAGGTTTTGTGCCAGAAACCCCTTTCCTTTGTAAGCCTCCTGGTGGGTTCACCAGGCCCAGGGTGCCTCCTGATCGCCCGCCCTGGGGCCACCTTCTCCAGCCAGAGATCCCTTGCAGGCAGTTCAGGTGTGCTCAATGACCAGCAAGTTGAACCCATCACTGCACCAGCGTCATCCTTGCCAGCGCTTGCATGTCATCGAGCCTGCTCTTGGCAGCTGAGCCCCAAAAGCCAAGCCCCCGGCGCCCCACTTCTCTGGGCATTCCTCTCCATCCAACAGCATCCGCCAGGAATAAGTGACCAGCAAGACTGGAGCCAGGCTGGCGGTGTTGCCCTCTGCCGGGCAGAGCGGTTCAGGTGGCTCCAAGACAGGACGAGGAGGGTTAAAAGTCAGCTACAAGTTGTGGCTTCTTTCCAAAAGGTTTCAGTTAACACCCAAGGTCTCCTGATGGCTCACTCACTTTAATAGATTTTTCCCATTGACTTCTCACTTTATAGACTATCATTTCCTTTTCTGCAGGGGAGCTATTTTCTGGGTCACTGATCCAACCAACTTAAAAGGGATTTCATTGATTACGTTTTATTGGTGGTTACTTCAGCCATAATGGGATAAGTTGCTAGTACTTGCTAACAGCTTCTTGCTTTAGTTCCCTTGCCTGCTCTGCACACCTAGGAGTGAAGCCTAGGCTGCTCCCTCCTACCTTGATTGGGCACTTGGTAACTCCCAGCACCTTCATGATGAGCTGAGCTGCTTTTATCCCTTTTTCTCCTTCAGGGCAGCAAGCCAAGTGCTGCAAACACCTTGTTGCTGCAGCATCACCGTGCTGGACACTGACCTCGGTGCTCACATACATGTGCCCTAGCCGAGGGCTCAGTCACTGCAGACTGAAGAGTTATCTCCATTCCACACATGGTAAACTGAGGCATAGAAGGAGAGCGCCTGGCAGGAGGCAGCAGCAGTGGCCACGAGCAGGACTGTACCCTGGCAGTCCCTGCTCTAGCTGCTCTGTGTTTGTGCAGGGCCCGCAGGACAGACCCTGGCACCTGCATGGGTCTGGTGGCACCCCTGGGTGCTGCCTGTTTGGGACTCCTAGAGCACTTCTGCTTGCCCACACTGTCAAGAGAAGCAGCAAATACAGCCTTGAAGTTACACTGGGCCTCAGAAGCCAAGGGCAAAGACAGGGAAGTCCTCTGGACTTGGTCTCTGCCCACAGGATGCACACAGGGATCGCCAAGGGCAGCAGACTCTGGCTGCTCCCTTTTCCCAGCAAGAAAATTCCCCTTTTCTGAACTTAGTCTCCAGCCATCCCGAGCAGATTCCTCTCCAGCTGCCGTCTCAACTGCCCTGGTACATTATAGCAAGATGACAATCAATTAGCTCCTCACTCTATTGCAATAAAGAAGCCACCCAACCTTATATAACTCTTTTTAATTGTTTTCTTACATTATAAGATTTTGTTAAACTTATTCTGCCATAAGTTATATCATTTAATTTCTCAAAGTGCTAATATTTTAATTACTTCCTTCCTGAGACAAAGTACCTGGACTGTCTTCTGTCATTCAGTAGATTATAAGAAGTTGCTGGCATGAATACTTAAAAGGGACATTTGCTCACAGAACCTGACAGAAAAACACTTTCCCCAGAGTCACTATGTTGAGCCCAAAGCAGCCACAACGGTGCGATGCCCAGATGAGTCCTTCTGGGCTGGGACCACATTGCTCTCTAAAGAAAGTCATCCCGATCCAAAGGGGTGGCAAGTGTTGTAAGCAGAGCTCTATGCGCTGGGGGAATTTTCCTGTCCCACTAGCGCAGCACAACAGCATCCTGAAATTAAATGGCAGAATTACAGTAACAAATACCCACACTACCAGAGTTTCTTGCAGATTGCAGAGAAATGTCAGGCTGGGCAGAGCAAAACCCCCCTTGCAGTTTACATCACTGAAAAAAAGAGAATTTGCTGGCAGTCAAGTACATCACACCTTTCGAACTGTGACCAGCAACCTTGGTCTGCAATGCAGACTGTCCAGGATTTCTGACAGCCTGCTTCTAGGAACAGGGCTGTGGTGCCAGAGCCGCTCCAAGGCTCCCCTGGGCACAGCCTTGCTCTGATCCTGGCCCGTGGGAGTCAAGATGAGGACACTGCCGAGCAGCCTTCCAGAAACTGCACGGGATGTTCTTTGTACTCCTTGTAGCAAGTCTTACTGATGCAGTCCACAAATGAAAGGACCTAAAGCAGCGTACAATTTAGCTATCTAACAAAGCTTCTGATCTCCAGATATACTCACCATATATAGAGTTATCTAATCACTTCATTAGGAAGAAATGGTGTTGTTGGAAGGAGACCGTTAACTTTTATAGTCATAGAGGTTACCGCTTTGTTATCATCACCTTACACAACAGCAGTTTCCAAAGCAAGCTCAAGAGGAACGGAGACAGCACTGCCAAGCGAGCGAGCCAGTAACTTGGTACTTGTAACTTCCACTTACCTTTTGCAGATCCCAAATATTCTTTAACATGAAGTCAGCAGCTTTCTCATACACCCTATTTAACACCAAGGGCACATAGTTTACATTAACCAATAACTGTTTTTAACCTTTCAATCTTACGAAACTCTAAGGAAGGATACATAGACATGACTAGGGAGGCCACAGGACAGAGAAATGCATGGAAACAGGTGGGCTCATTTAAAGCATCAACAGCCCCTCCTCCCCCTGCTTGTCCTGCTTGTCTCCATCTCTTTTATTGTGGCTTAATGAGTCTTTGTTCTTAAAGCGAAATGCTCTTTGGTTTGTTTGCTTCCAGCCTAGGAGCTCATCAGAGAATGAAATCCTCAAATAACTGGACTAAACTAGCTAGGCCAGTGGAGGGAAAATATATTTCTCATTTTTGTAATTTCTGTGTTTCTGTTCTCTTTCTCCCTAGATCGCATGCTGCAGCTCAGCAGCAGCCTTGTGAGCTCTGCCCAGCAGAGCCAAAATGTTGCTCGAAGACAAAAGGATCACAAGAAATCTACTCACACTGCTGTCAGACTCAGCTGCTCACACATGAAGAAAAGTCCCCAAGTCTCCTGAAATTCACCCAAAATCACAATTCTTTTTAAGGATAAATTTAGCATTTTAGTTCCATATACCTATTATTTCTGACCTTCTTAGCACTGAAGCTCAAGCTTTCCAAGTTTTTGCTGCTAGAAAATTACAAATGAAAAAGAGGATGAAACCTGAAACTGCATTAGGAGCAGATTGCAGGAGTGTAAGAGCTACGGTAACATAAGACTTACAATAAGATTTAATCTGGAAGCACTGAGTTCTCAGTAATTTTCCCTTGAGCTTCCAGTATGTCCAGCCCTAATTAATATCGTCTTCTAATTGGGCTGTATAACACTTTGCACAGGCTCAAAAATAACTTTTAAAAAAGTGCAGGCTTTGTTAGAGATCCTACATCTGTGTAGCCCTCGAAAAACTTTCATGCACTTCTTTTTTTCAGTCCCTCATAAACTCAAATACTCAGAACATTCACTCATGTATTTCAGGGACTTTCACATAACAGGAAGCAATATTCCGGTGATAATATTGCAATATGCAGCATGTCCAAATGCTGCATTAAACTACCTACAATGTCTGGGAAACTGGGAGCAGTTGCTGCTTGTAAACTGCCTGAGTTAACATATCAGTCACTGTGTTCTCACAGACAGGGCAGAACTGCATTTTTACAAGGTTTCCCAGCAGGATCAGGTGCTGGTTATGCTGGTGCTGCAGTATGATTAGCAGAAGGATTGCAGTATATAACGGACTGATTCTATAATAGATATTCCATTTTTAATGATCACAGAAGTGTGTCACACTGATGGCGTTACTTAGAGAGAAAATGTATCAGAAATACAGTTTCCATTCAGTGTTACAGATTACTTTTGAGTATCTATTCCTCTTGTAAAAGATCAAATTATACTAATGATTATCTTGCTATAACTGAGTGCCAAACATTACTGATTATTTCTGCAGGAAAAATATGAAAACTGGTTTAGGTAGCCAAGGGTGGCTTCCATTACTGTATCTCCAGATGTCTAAATGAGATTTTTCAAAATCTCGTGGAAACTTGACAAACTTCCCCGGAACAGAACCGAAGATTCGTTGAGAGCTGTTTTAGAAGGACTCCGGTGAGTGCGAGAGCTGCTAGGCCCGCTCGTGGGTCATTGTGCGTGGGAGCCCGAGGCAGCCACACGAACACGCTCGGCGCGGCTCGAGCGCCTTCGCAGCCTTTCATGAATGAACTTCGGCAGCTTTTTTATGAATGGGCGCTGCGCTCGTGAATGAATCCCAGAGCGTTGCGCTCTGATTGGCCCTCGAGGCTGAAGCGACGCCCACTTCTCCCTGGGTGAGGGCCAAGGGGAGACGGGATTGGTGGGCATTCCCCAGCCCCGCGCTCCATTCACAAAGTCAAATGAAACAAAGGAGCGAGGGAGCCGCGCCGCGAGCGAGGCGAGTCGC
>JAUBOD010000502.1:3671372-3687655 GCA_032353885.1 Nothura maculosa
ATTTATATTAATTAAAAAAAAAAAAAAAAAAAAAAAAAAAAACCCACCTTTCGGATGAATCAGAAAAAAAGAGAAATATGAAAAGCTGCATGTTATGAGATGAAGATATTAAAACTAAAAAATATAGTTTGAATCTGCTGAAGACTCATTAAAACTTGCAGTTTTTTGGAAGACTTAAATTTGCCAGCGTTTAAGATGCCAGGAGGCGCTGGGAGCAGCATGAACTGACCAGTTCAGAATGGGCTCGGCGAAGCCGCCGGCAGGTGCCACAGCGAGAGCGCTCCCCTGCAAGTGCCCATAAGGGTGGACAAGATGACCTAAAGTATCTTCTAACTCAAATTCCTTCCATTAAGGTAGACTAAATATTAATGGCACTTGGGCATTCTTTACCACTGAAACGTGACCTCGATGATGTCCTTCAGTGTTTGAACTCTTCATTTTAATATGAAACTTCTTTGCCCTTTTTAATGGGAAAATAGCAGTAGAGCAACAAGGATGCATGTTTTACTAGGAATTGAAAGGCGGCTTTCAGTTACTGAAGATTAATCAAATGCAGAAAAATGGGCAGCCTTGATTAGCTTGAGGCATATAAATGTAAATGTCTTGACAAATAAGGGAGTGTATTTGAATCTGGCAGCTTTTTATTATACCTTCTTCCCAAAAGATCAATGAAAGTTGAATCATTCTGCAACTTGAACTCTTCAATATTCTTGCTTTGTCTTAAAATGAATAATATTAAAACCTGTTAAAGCTGTCGTTGTGGGAGAAGATACTGATCTTTGTGTTTTAATTAAAAATAGATAAAATCTTGGAGTTGCAGTACTGTATCGAAAAAAATTAAGATTAGCTATTCCTGCTACCACTCTAATGCTGTGCAAGTCACAATAGTTTCCTGAACTCAAACATGTTGAATCTGCTTCTGGAGGCATCACCTATTTCCCCTTGAATTAACTGACTGTGAAGCAGATGTGAAATGACATTTGAGGTTTTGGTTTGGTTTTGTAAGGAGGGGAGTTCCTGCTATGATTTATGTAGAGGACTAGTATTTGCCATAGGTGTTAATAGCCAGTTATTCATGACTGAAAATGGCTTGTTTTGCACTTAGTCATCTTCACTCTTAAATGACTGTCACCATTGGTTTGGCTTTTTCCTTTACCCTGCCTTCAAATATGTTCACCAATAGTGAAATGATAAATCATGATAAAGAAGCTGAGTATGGAAGCAAACCCAAGTATCTGCATTCATATGTTTAGAGCAAAAATGGGCTCAGTATCTCTGAAATAGAGCAGGTACCTGCAGGAGGTGGTAGCAATATTAATATGGATGGAAGATGGATTGGAGGAATTTGAGGGATGCCAAATACAATGAAATTATCAGACAAAAGTCCTCTTGGAACAGCCATTCCTTTTAACACCAAGTAGTTTCAATATAAATACATAGAATGGTCTGGTTTGTATCTTTTTTTGCTCAGGCTTTTGGGTACAATTTTTTAATTATATATATATATAATTATACACACACACACACACACACACACACACACACACACACACACTTTTTAGTTTTCATGGCAGGTTTTGCTTGATATGAACAGTGAATTTGTATCTGCCTGCTCAAGCTGTTCATGTTTCCGTAAACATTATGAAAGTGATTTCTGTTGCCATTTATAAATCTTATTCTAAATGACAGATGTCAGCAGGAGGTGTTATTAGCTTAATTTTGGTGAATTGCAAAGTAGACATGAGACTCTCTGTTGGTACTTGGAAGCTTTGGTGGGACAAGAAATGTAAAGAAAATGTAAGAGGGATGTGTGTGCTTTCTGTAAGGTTGGAAATAATTTTGGAAATTCAAATTCTTTGGGTCAGTAGAATGAGATTCGTCTTGTAACATGTCATTGCATCCCATTCAAGCCCTGTTTTTGGAGAATATGTAGGTATAAGAAGGTCAACTCTCTTGCTGTTGCTGATGGTGGCTGTACTATACAGCTATAGAGTCTATAGGTTAATTTTGAAGATGACAGGATGTTTTTGATAGGATTTGGTATTGGCCACTGTTTGACTCCTTTTGCTACTGAGAGTAACTGGTGTCATTATTGCTGCCCGCTCCGAGGTACTGGCTTGGAGAGGAAGAGATGTCCATGCGAGTCCTTCAGGGCCTTCCACATGTGGCTAACCGTGAGACAGGAACAAGAGGATCTCCTGT
This sequence comes from Nothura maculosa, assembly GCA_032353885.1. Taxonomy (NCBI): domain Eukaryota; kingdom Metazoa; phylum Chordata; class Aves; order Tinamiformes; family Tinamidae; genus Nothura; species Nothura maculosa. The sequence continues at coordinate 3,673,575 of JAUBOD010000502.1, forward strand.
CTGTGTATCTTATTTTTTAAGTGTTGCTAAGAGCATCGAAAGGGATGCAGCCTTAATTCTCAGTACACTCAGAAAACACCATGTTCTTAAAACACACTTGTGCAGAGCCTATCACTTGTAATCTACCCTTGCTTGTGCCCTTATATTCACTGGAAGATAAGGTGGCAGAAGGGAACACAACACTACGGTTCTGACCACTTGGTATACAGTGTCTGGTCTATGAAGAAGAGGCCTTAGATGTACCATACTCTGAGTAGTTGACAGTGAAAACTTTGTTTACAGATGATGCAAATTGTTCCTGTCAAGGCAGAAAAGGTGACTCGGCCATTCTTACTTTTAGCAATTATTTATCTCCTTTGGACTTAGCCAGCGTAAGAATAAATGGTATATTCTCTTCCAGACTGTTTTATGTCTTCATTGAAAAAACTAATTTTGATAGTCATTTTAAGGTTTTATTTGAAGCCAAGGTGATCTTAGTCATGATTCTGTGAAATAGTTAAGTCACTGCATGTTCTTTACCCTCGGGTGTTAAAGGTGAGCTTCTGCAAAGAGATCCATACGCACTTATTATTAGACATATTGCCTGGTTGTGTGTATGGCTCTGTAAGGATTGATTCTGTGCGCATGGAAATGCAGGAATGTGTTGCTTGGAGCCCTATATGGCTTTCTGAAGTACTACATTTCTAATGGAACAGACTTCAAAAAAGAAGTTTAATGTGTAATCTATCTATATAATGAAACAATTAAAAACAAAACAAAAAACTTGAGGATCTTGGGGGGGGGGGAAGAGAAAGGCTTTAGCTGCAGGCGATTTCTGCGCCCCATATAGAGTGCTGTAGCACTATGCTTTAGGTTGAACAAAGCAATTTGCTGTGAGGAAATGAAATCTTGTAGCTCCTGTGAACTTTTTGCAAAGGGAAGAAGAGGTATAGAATATTATATATTAGTAGGAAAATAACTCCTGTAAGCCTTTAAGTAAAGTCTGGAAAACCTTTATTTTTATATAACAAGTTTCTACAAAATGGCAATTTAGAATATTAAACAGACGACTGGCTTGTTGTTTCTGTTAACTTCTGAATAATTTAAAAAAAAATGGAGCATCAGACATTAATTTTATGGCACACTTGTATCATGGCCCTCGAAAGCTGGTATGCTAGATCAGCACAATCCAGAAGTATCAAAACAACTTTTGTACTTCACTCTGTCTGCTGATTTGTCATCGTGAGGGGAAAGTTTTGAGGGGTGCCTGAGGTTGCCTCATAGTTGCTTTCATTTCCACCCTGCTCTCAGCTGCTTGTGCTTCTTTGCCTGTGAGATACTGTGCTTCTGAGTCACTAGAGCAGCAGATCATTTGCACGAGGCTGGTGCACTGAACACATTCTCCGAAGGATGAGATGAGAGGCAAGGGGAGCAGTGTAAGTGCTCAGGTAGGTGCAGTGGGAATAATCCTCCTTTTGCAGTTGTGGCATGAGGCTCTTCTCTAGAAAGTACTAACCTTTTTATAGAGAAGTTACTTTGACAGGAGATGAGAAGATGATTCAAGTGTCAGCCTTGAACTAATGACTTTTCAGGAAAAAGAAAAGTTGGGTCTATCCTTTAATATTTTATCTAGTCCAAAAATCTTTAAGAGCATTACAGCCACTCGCTGTGCGCCTTGGTGGTTTCCGACCCCGGAGTAGGGGAAATGAAAAACTGTTTGTTATACTATGTACGCGGACTTGCATTTTGATGCTTTGCCTAGGAGATAAGCAAAGGGATAAGAGGAGATGGTAGTAAGAAGTGCATAGAAAAGATGGCAGGTATGGTCAGTCCTGGAGTTATCAGAGCGCTATTTCTGATTGCTATTTAAATATAGCAGAGACTAAAGCAAGATTTTAATGCACATATTGAGCAGGAGCTTGTTGCTTTTATCTATGTGTTTATTGCTATCATTGAGTCACATTGCGCTTAAATTGTTTCACTTTGGTCTGCTATTTTTTTTCTTCACTTGGGAATGAACATTGTGCAATACTCCATTGATTTGTAGCATATTTCACAGCACATTTCATACTTAAATTTGAGCAGGGTCTAGCAACCTTACTCCAGTGAGATATTGTAAAATATGAAGTGATTTGAACTGTTTGACAATATCTGTTCCATGCAGGTTTAGAGTATACCTGGTTGCCTGAGAAATTGGAGGCTCTGAGAGATGGAGTTGGGGCTTTCCTGCTGTTAACACTTGCCTGGATTCTGATTTTTTTTTTTCCTGCTTTAAGTGCACAAATCACCTGAGCTGCTCTTCACCTACTTCTGGAACTCGTAAACTGATGTAGTTAACAGCTGTACCTGTTTTCATGTTCTATAATAAGCTAATAAGTATATTAGCTGTGAACGATGCAGTTTATTCGGATATTTACAGAGTTTAATGGCAATAATGTGCCTTGGTAATAGGTGGTTTCAGCTGTGCTGCTTGCAAATCCAGGTTTTTAGTCAGCTGTGGCTTCTAAACCATAGCTGACTAGTTGCAGCTGCTTGTCTGTAAGGCAGTTTGACAGACATATGGCTTTGTTCTGGTTGCACCAATCTTGCTGCTTCTCAAGTGAATTGAAAATGATTCAGCAATAAAGCCCTAAATTATTTGTTTAGGATGTGGGAGTAATATGGTTTTGTGGATTTTTTTTGGCTTGTTAATCTGTTTTTGTTAATGGGGGCACTCTATCCTTAAGACTGAGACAGCTGTTCACAGTGCACACCAGTTTACAGGAATCTGCCTTTGAAAAGCCTTTTGAAACAACAGTCTTGATACAACCATGCATTTCAGAAAATGAAACACTAGAATATTATCATAAAGATAATATCTGCTTATGAGTGACCAATTCACATGTGGCCCTTTTTGTTCTTGTTGAACTTGCATTGCTAAATGTTTGACAGAACCGTCGTAGAAAATCACGTAGAAAAGGCTGTCTGATTATGCAAAGTTTGACATTCTGAATCTGCAGTACTAACTTAGGCTACTTGAAAGCAAGTTTACTGAATGGAAGATATACTAGGTGAATGTTTGAAGGGGCTACTTGAACTTTTGTGGAAAGATTGTGGTGGCATTTTAATATGTGGGCTAGTCAATCCAAAACTGAAATGTTGAACATGTGTGTGGACTCCAAGCTTCACATTCTTCTAGTGCCTGGCTTAAAGCAAAGAGGAATGGATATGGAGAAAAAATATTTTACTGATTGTGGGGAAAATGCTGTGACAGTGTAGCAAAGTGAATAGTTTAAGATGGTAGTAATGGAGCAGGCTGGTTTGTAGTCATCTGGCAGGTGCTACCAAAGCATCCTCCAGAACAATATTGAGCTGAGAAGAAACCTTTTAGTAGTGACTTGTTTCTTAGCTGCTGCTGTTCAGAAGAGTTGGGAGCAAGCCCTGATTAGCATGGACAATGTGATTCTAAGTTAAAATATTTCATGCACTAGAGCAACAGTTGAGTTCCTTCGTCTCTATTTTGAAAAATAGCGACACGTGGCTAGTTATGGATTTTAGTAGAAGAGCTGCTTGGTAATCTGATTCCCTGTGTTAGAGGTGAGAATACCTGTGGAAGTTGAGGCTGTCTTGGCACTTGATTTTGCTCAAAGCGTTTCTTACCGTGGAGCAGTGGGGTGCCAAGGGAGCAGTTAGCCTCCTGCAAAGAGAAGTGTGCAGTCCAGCACCCTGTGCGCAAATTCTTTGTGTGGTAGTACAGATCTGAACTGGCAGCTTATGGTGGAGGTCTGTGGGAATGGCCTCTGTTCCACTTTGCCGAGTTGAATGAGGGTTGATGGAGAGTTGTGCTCCTGAAGACTGAGCAGTGCTGGGCTACATTAATGAAACACAGGCAGTAGGTGAAGAGAGGTGAGATCCTCTTGAGCACTCAGGAGGCTGCATCTGAAATAACTGCCCAGTTCTTGATACATCCTCCCCTCACTACATACGCACAGTGCCCCAGAAAAAAGATCTTGAGGAAGGACAGAGTCTGGCAGAGGGTTGGGTCAATAAGAGACCTGGAGCCTGATCAGTGAGGGGAGCCTGAGACAGTTCAGTTCAGGTAGAACAAACAAAGGAGCCTGACTGCGATATTCAGTGCACAGAGCAGAGAAGGTAGAGCCAGACTTTCAGCAGTGAACAGCAACAGACGCAATGCCCACAACCTGTAGCAAGGCAGCCGACATTAGGATAAGGGGAAATTTTCCTCAGGGAGGTTAAGCTCTGCAACTGGGTAGCCCAGAGAGATGGAGGGAATCTCTGTTCTTGGAATTTTTCAGATTTTAGCTAGTAGAGGCCCAGAACAGCAGCTTTAATGTTGAAGTTGACCTACCGTGAGCAGCAGGTTGGACTAGCTGACCCTTTCAATTTAAATTAGTCTGTGATAATCACATGAACCAGACAATAGCAAAAACTGCAGCTAAGGTGTAATGTCCAATATCATACTGGTATGTCATCGGCAGTTCTGCACAACCACCCCATAAGTTATGTTCCAGCAGATGTTCAGAACTTGATTACTGCCTTTCAGCCAGGGGCTTCCTTTTCTTGGCTGGTTTGAGCTGATTATGTGTGTGCAGCACAGGGCAGTCTCAGTCACCCGCTGACCTTCAGAAGGAGCCACGTATGTCACTTGTCACCTTCTTCTCAACTGTTCCCGACCTTGTGGTCAGGTGAGCGTTGGGACCCGTACACCACAGGGTACAGGACTGTAAATTCTGGCAATAATGTAGATTCAGATCATCCTTAATTAACGATGAAAGCATGTTCTTATTCTTGCTTGTGCCTGTTCTTGAATGGTAATATATTTACTTGAAATGCTAATTCAGGCTGAGCTCACCGTTAACTTTAGTGGTGCAGTCCTTGACACTTAGATAACCAGTTTAAAAACTGAAGCTAATGACTCGAGGCCTCCTCTGTTACTGAAGAAACATCAGCCAATGTAGGATGAGATTGTTGCAACTTTTGGATCGTGGCCTTGATACCAACTGAATCTTAAGGTAGAAATTCCAATTTATCTGTTAAAGCATGCTATTTTGAAGGGGGGGGGAAGGGGAGAAAAAAGCCTAAGGTGACTTGCTTAAGTGAGTGTTACCACTTGATTAGATGAATTTATCTGTAGTGGTAAGGAAGTAAATATTTGAACTATAAAATTCAAACATTAAATCTAGCTGACCAAGGGAGAATGGGATGAAGTATGGAACTTCAGCATTGGTTTCTGAAAAGTAAAATCTGTTTACCTACAAGCTTTCTGTTACTAGTTATTTGAATACAAATTCTCGTGGAGTTATAACACTGAAATTAGTAATTGTTTAGGCAGGTACTAAATGTAAGGTCCTACAACAACTCTATGTTTTTTTTAAAATATAGATTTAGCAATTTTAAGGTATGAAATTCTGTACATTTTGGTTTAGAAATTCTTCTGCAATGAAGTATTCAAAACACTAATGTTTCAAGGGATTTGGAATGCATTTTTTTCAGTAAATGGAACATTCTGCCTTTACTGGCTGATTAGAAGCTAGTCTGTTCCCTCGCATAAGAGGGATGTTATATAATGATTTGCTATTAATAATGTTCGGTCCTTTTAGGAATAAGAGGAATAAGAAACTAAATTCACCTGTCAGAGGAATAAGGTAAACTAAATTCACCTGTCAGTGAGATGGTTCTTGTATTTGCCGCAAGTCCTTCCTCTTTCCAGCCTGCAGAAAAGTTGATAAACCAAATCAGGGAGATTAATGAGACTCCAGTTAGAGAATAAATTAGAGTATTGATATCGTAGTGATTCACTGGTCAAATTAAAGATGTGAGTTCATAGCATGTGTTCCACTTGTTCCACCTGGCTACAACTTCACAGTCAAATTCACTAATGTCCTTCAGAAAAGAAAGGTGCTTTACTGGGATGTATTTAATGGGCGATTGACTCGAGTGGGTTCTGCACAGTCTGACCGTCCTTCTGAGCTGGCAGCGCTGCTGGAGCATCTGTGCGGTGAGTCAGGGCACGGAACTCATCTGACTGAAAATACCTTTTTTCTTCTGGCTGGACCAGCTTCCTGTCCTGACTCTTTGTGGACCTGCACAAATGCTACTGTTGTCCTAAGACATGCTAACGATTTGGGGAAGCACTGTAACTGGAATGCATCCCAGGAATATTTGGGCCAGGCCCTTTTTGATGGAAGAGGCAGGAGTTTTCTTGCTTCTCAGCTTCCATTAAGCTTGCAGTGCAATGCAGCTGGAGCCTGGGGAGAGGTTGGAGAGCACAGGCCTGAGGAAGGTCGTGAGCGGTTCAAAAAAAGGCCGTAGTGCTACAGTCTTGAGTTGGGAAAGCAAAACTAAGCGCTGATGTCCTGTGCTCAGGGATAAACTCAAGTCCAGTGTGTGATATTTACCTGTAAAACGGGAAGCAGGTTGGTCTTTTCTGACTTGTTCAATGAATCTAGAGTGCGGGAAGTGAGGATGCAAAGTGAATGCTGCTTTCCTGTAGGAAGAACAAAAGTATCACAGGGTAGTTTTCGTGGTTTTTTTTTTTTCTTTCTCTCTCTCTCTTTTTTTTTTTTTTTTTTTTAGAAGCAAGTAAATGTGAAATTTCATAGTGTTAGGTACCTGCTTCTTGGCTGAGTAGTAAACAATCTAGTGGCTAAGCCTTTGTGGATCTAAAAGGGATCCTCTTATAAAGTTCAAAGAAATCCCTCACCCTTTTAATGTATCTCTTTTGGGGGGGAAGGGGATGGGGAGGAGTGTTGTGCCCCTTTGAAGGAAGTTCTGACATTGAGCTTCTGGACACTATGTCTTTAACTGAAAATAGTGCCATGCTTCTGCCTCTGCTTTTTTTCTTACAGACTCTTAAATAGTGGAAGTTAGCAATAACTCATATAACTCATAAAGTAATTTGGTGAGTTGAGGATTAGCAAGTACATTTTTTTTTTAATTTTAACTTAGCAACAAGCTGTAATTTTTTCTTTTCTTTTTTAAAAAGAACTGTTGCATTGCAGGTAACTTGTTAAAATTTTACAGTCTACTCTGTAAACAAGCAGGGAATGTTTGCTTGCCAGACGTTTTCCCCGGAAGGTATTTTGTCTAATTTTGGCTAAGAGCTCGGTATTTACCTCCTTGAGATGGCAAAAAGCTATCAGTCTGTCTGCTTAAAGCCTGCTCTGCTGTTTGAGGCTGTTTCCACGGCAGCCAGTGTCAACACTGCTCGTCCTAATTGCCAGCTCCAAAGCAGACAGGTCAATGGAAATTCCAAATGAAGCAGCCGAGCTCTTGCTTCAGAGCTTGTGTGAGGCTGGGTTTGCTGCTGGGTACCGGGGCTTTGGAGCACGCCAGTAGAAGGGTTAGCTTTGCATTCATTGCTTTCTGGTCTGAAGTGATGCTGTTCATACTGGCTCTATTCTGGGGCTGGGCTCCTAGCTTCCCAACTTTCTGAAATGGAGATGAACAGCTCTTTAAAAAAAAAAAAATTAAAAAATTGGCAGAAGACTTTAGCTTTTCTGAATTTCAGAAACAGCAGACTTGTAGGAATGAAAACTGCTAACTTGAACTGCTACTTCACTTGTCAAAAAATGCCATGTAGCTATCAAGTTTATGGTACTCGTTAGTAGTGCTGGAGTTGGTCCTGCTGTCACTGTCAGTATGCAGGGCTGTGCACTTTGGTGATTGGTTGGGGGATTAGGAACAAAACACCAGGCTCTGCTAGTCCTGCACATGTGAGTGCAGGAGAGCCCGAGGAGGCCCTTCAGCTTGTGGGTAAACCCGACCTGCTGCGTTGTGTTTGCAGGCTCTGCTCCTTTAGTGCTTTCTTACAAGGTGAGTATCTTTTCCACAGCTGATAAGTTAAATGATGACTGTACTCCCTCTGCTGGCTCTGCAAAAATAGCTGTCATGAGGTAAAGTGCTTCCCTTTTGTGAATATGGCAATGTGGAATTCTGACTTCAAGGCTTCACCGATGGAAGGGGGTTTTCCTGGAAAATGGGTCAACAAATGGTTGCTGAAAGCTAATCAGGGGCCTCAGATGCTATCTGCTGCTCTAATGGTAAACACTGGTGTTGTATATACCTCTGTAATTGTAGTCTGCTCTGTCATTTGTGTATCCCTGGTTGGATGGTGCTACCCAAACTGAGATACTAAATACTTGTACATCTAGTCATACATCTCTGAGCCCTATTTATAGGGGTCATACGCTATATGTACACAAACAAGATAACTGGAAGCATCTCAGCAAGGAAGAGATGGCATATGTCCTTCTGGGGAGTTTAGTGCCCTCTATGCTTGTTTCTTTGTTCAAAGACTATTCCTTTATGAAGAGGTTTTTTAATATAAAAGTGCTCATCTGGAATGGAAGAGCTTCAGGCCTTGAACAAAGTCTTACTGTGAGTGTTTTATCCATAATCAAAATAGTTGATGTTGAAAATCAACAAGTATCTTTATAGGTGAGTGCCAGTCTTTTTTCATGTAATTATTATTCTGTTAACTTTTACTTTCTGCAATTGACAGATGGTCCGAACAGTCTCTTAGGATTGAGAAAATAAACTGTCCTGCTACTGAGCATTACTTGCTCTGATGCTGGATAAGGAGAATAACAAATGAAACTTGCTTATTTAGCATTTTAGTTCAAGATCTCTCTGAATGAGTTCACCTGAGCTCCTGATGTCAAGAGACTGGCTCCTTGTTGCAAAGTTTAAAAATATTTTCTGTTTTTTCATGCCTGCAAGGCGCTTCCTGGGGAGCTTTTTTTTTCTCCCAGATGTTTGGTTGTGTAATTCATGACTGTCAAAATATCTCAGAACTGAGAGCCCCGCTAATTTCATGTAAAGAACTCTGTGTGCAGTGAAACACTCTGTGGTGGTTCTTGCTAGGAGATTTCTCTGTTCATATATTTGCAGATACTTTTAGGTGCTTTATACCTAAAACTGACTCCTTGGCTCTATCAAAATGAGCAGTTGCCTAAAGCTTTGAGAAGTTAAAAATAGCAGAGGAGTTAATCTCTTAATCATAGAGAAGTTAAAAATTCTTCCCCTCAGTGAGTGTGTTCACTCTACCAAATATCCTGTCCATCCAGTTTTTCCTATTGGGTGTGCTGAGGTGGAATAAGGCCCTAAAGTTTACCCTGTAACTTGGATATCCTCCATGTGTGATCAGAATTCACCATATGAGTGGAGTGCTGAATCATTACGGTTTTAATGTACAAAGCTGTAATTTAATGGCGTTCATGTTAATCAACAAGAAACGCAAAAGGTTCTGACCTGCATATGTATTTATATATAGGTCATAAATTTTAGCTTAATAAAGCTTGCTGTGGACCCCACTCTTCTGGCCAAGCAAGAGCAGCTGAGTATTCTCAGCATGTAGGGAAATATCTGTCGTGTTCAGAAGTCAAAAAAGTAGCTGAGGCTTCTCACCTTATGGTCCTTAAAAAGCGCTGGCCTATTTTGCTTTGGATGTTCTGTGAGAAATTTTGCTGTGAGGCAGTTGCTTAAATACTTGGAAGCAGTTGCTCAATTAAATGGGGCTGATGACTTGTTTTAGTAATGAAATTACTCAAATGTTACCTTTTTATTGAATAAGTTCCTAATTTTGGAATTTTAAGGAAGAAAACTATTAAAAGCTGATCAATCTTAATTGTATGCATAAGGCAATGTATATAAAATTAGATTCTAGTTTTGACACAGGTGTATAACTGTCTAAAATTGTGGTATGTTCATTTACATTCTGATTCTGTATGCTGAACATATACTGCAGTTTTGTTATATTGCCAAGTCCCTTTATTGGATGACTGTTCTAAACTGTGTCCTAATACTGAAAACTGTAGAGGGAAAAAAAAAAAAAAAACCAACTTCCCACCCTTCCCCCTCAGTCATGTGGTTTTGTTTAAAGAAAAATCCCAGTGGGAACAAATAAACCTGCTACATTTGGACTCCTGTAGCAGTCGTCTTTAGCATCCTGAAGATAACCTTGCTGTTAATAGTCTAGAAAAATACGGGGTTTGATAGTAGCTGCTGCTATAAAGGCTGCAGGTTCAAAATGCAAACCTATGTACAGAAGTTCTATATAAATGTTCAGAAGATGTAACAAACGTTATAAACTATGTTGCTGTTCCTATAAACATGTTAAATGTGAAATATATTTCAATATAAATCTATAAATAATATTTATAATTTTTATCATTTATATTTATAAATCATTTTTATTTACAAATCATATTTATTCAATCTCAATATAAATCATATTTATTTTAAACTATTCCCGTCTCCCCAAAAGTAATACTTCAAAATGTTGGAAGCAGAGTCAAACTAGACGGGTATAACTAAATACAGATTAGAGATCACAGTAAAGTTCAGCTTTCAAACTCCCTGAGAGTGCACAAATGGATGCATTTGATGCTAGTGAGCCAGTTCAGAATATAAGTATAAAACAAGGCATTTGGTTGTTTATGTATAGGCCTCTCTTGTGGCAAGTTCTAATTCTTTCTAACCTGCTTGCTGGTCTCCCCAGAACTTACTGATGTCAGAAACTTCTTTTTGTATAGATTAACAGACTTCAGAGTTGCATCAAATAAAATAAAATTGTCTGCCTCAATTTTTGGAAATCCTACAAAATCCTTTTAATTAGAAAGACTGCCAAACATGGTTTATTCATATGCTTTCCTTGATGACTTGGTGAAAAAGTTCTCTAAAGGAGACTGAAATAATCAACTTGGAGAAAAATCTTAGAGGCTGAGAAGCAGCCACACTGTTTTTTGTCCACTCTGGTAGGAGTGGAGCTGGAGAGCCCTGTGTCCTGCAAGCAAGAGAATCTTTTGGAAGTGCTGAGAAGCCAGCAGTGTCCTGGGAGGAAGGGCCCGACTCTAGGGGCTTTAATGGAACCCTAAGAAGCAATGAGGAGCTTTTAATATATTGTCCAAAGCTGAACTCTGGAGTGACGGACACCAGCTACGTACATGACCAGGAACTCCTGTACCTTGTGTTTCATGGTACTGTGTCGTTCTGGATTTGTGATACTGCTCTCTTCATTCCCTTTATTCCAAGGGGAAATGTTCATATCCCTGAGTTAGGGAAAACTTGCAACGCATGAGGGATAGATTAAAATGCAATTTAGCTTCATACTTTTCTGGATTGGTCTGTTTCTGCTTGAACTTCTTCTCATGAATGGAGGCTCCTGTCTGTCCCAGTTCCTTTCTTTAGAGGTACTATGTACAATTAAGAAAGAAGAAAACGGGAATATGTTCCACTGTAAAATAAACATTTGTGGGAAGTAATTCAGGTCTGGCTTAGTTGAGTTTCTGCTGGTTTGGAGTCTATACAAATGGACAGACCTGTGACAGTTAGAGTAAGTTTCAGCTGAAGTAGTCACAGCTCCCAAGTCAGATACTTCTTCTGGCTGAGAAGAATGTTATTATTAATGAACTAGTCACAAGGAATCATTGCTAAGGATTTACAGGGTGCCTTAATATGAAACTAATACTTTGCCAGTGGTAATTATGTGCTTGGTATAGGAGTTTTTGTGCCAGCCTTATGCTGCAGCTGGACAAGTGAGCAAGGAAAACAGGTTAACCTGTTGTCTGCGCTGAAGAGACCTAACTGGTAGCTAGGAAACTTTTTCAAGGCAGGTTTCTCCTAAATGGACACCTGGTCCATGTCCTCCTCTGGATTCTTGCTGCCTACGCTGGAAACACAACTAAAGGATTGCATTATATTTAGACTCTATTGATGATAATGAACTGTTTAGATATTGGTTTTTTACAGGAAATGGGACAGGTATCTCCTTTACTGAGTAGAATTAGACCTCTAAATATTCTGATAGGAGGCTGCTCTGCTTACAGTCCCTTTCCAGTTACCTTTTTCAAATAATAGTTGGTAATGAAGTTGGCCACAGAAACATTACTGCACATAGATTTGCGCATTTGAGGACTTTACTACCAATTTCAGCTTTATTTTTAAATACGATGATTTTGTGCAGCAGTTGCTAGATAGTCTATCAAAACTGAGAAGTGAACAAAGGTGAGTAAATCTAAACAGTGGTTTGGCAGTCTCAATTGGGTATTCAGCTCAAATGGTCTCTGGTCACATTGACCGTGATATACTGACTGTGGTCACATTGACAATGACTTACTTGCCCACATATTACCTTACTTGAAGAACACAGGTGGAAGTGATTAGGGAGACTAATGGTATCTTAAAGGTGGCATCAACAAAATAGTTGTAGAATGAAGATAGTCTCACCTAGCTTAATGTATTGGTTGTTAGTATGCATGGGAATGCTGCATAGATAGCTGTTGTGTCTTATCACTTAAAAATTAGATTGTGAGTACAGCTCTTATGTCTTCTGCAAATAAATACTTCATCATACTTAGGCTTTTCCAAGAAGAAACATTGAGGGGAGTGTTTCTATTATTACTTCTTCAGATGGAAGCCCAAATTGTACGTGATACAGAACCATTAATACCTGGCAAAAGTCACAATCAAGTGTGAGGATAGTGTCCTAGAAACCCATATGATACTTTTTAGAACTCCAGATCCACCATAGTAAATCACAGAATTCACAGAAGGAGTAAGGCTGGAGAGCATCTCTAGAAGTAATGTAGTCCAAGCACCCTCTTCCAGCAGGACCACATAGAGCATGTTGCACAGGATTATGGCCAGGTGGATTTTAATTATCTGTAGAGAAGAAGACTCCATGACTTCTCTAGGCAACCTGTTCCAGTGCTCATCACCCTCACAGTGAAAGTTTTTCCTCTGATTCAGATATTCAGCTAAATCAGAGAAGTTCTGAATAGCACCTCGTGTGCTGTTTTTGGCTACTACTGCAAAAAGTCTGGACCCATCCTTTTGATTCTCTTCCTTAAGATACTTGTGTACACTGATAAGATTCTACCTCAGTCCTTTCTCCAGGCTAAACAGGCCTAGGTCTGTCTTTCCTGGGCCTCTCCTGGTAAGAGAGATTCTTTAGTCCTCTAATCTTCATAGCCCTTTGCGGGTCTCTCTCCAATAGCTCTGTGCCCCTCTTGTCCTAGGGAGGCCTAGGTGAGTAGCAGAGCTCAGTGGCAGAGGAGAATTCCCCTCCCTTGACCTGCTGGCAACAGTTTTCCTCGTGTGGCCCAGGATCCCATTGGCCACAAGAGCACGTTGCTGGCTCATGACCGGCTTGTCCTCCTAAGACTCCAGGTCCTTCACAGAGCTACTTTCCAGCAGCCTGTACTGGTGTCGGGGTTGCCTGTACTTGCCTTGGTTGAACTGTGTGAAATTCCTCTCCACCCAACTTTGCAGCTTGTCTAGAGGTCTGCAAAGGGCAGGACAGCACTCTGGTCTATCAGCCACTCCTTCTAGTTTTTTATCACTGGAAAATTGCTGAGGGTGCACCCTGTCCCTTCATCCAGGTCACAAGTTGGACAGGATTTGACCCCATTTTGGAGACCTTTGGGCAGGATACCATTATCTATGGATGTCCATTTGTGCTGCTGATCACACCTTTCTAAGCTGCTAGTCAGCTAGTTCTCCATGCACCTCACTGTGTACTCATCTGCCCCACACATCCTGACCTTGCCTATGAAGATGCTATGGGAGATGATGTTGAAAGCCTTGTGAAGTCAAAGTAGACAACATCACCGCTTTCCCCTTGCATAACCTGCCAGTCTCCTTCCATCATAGAAGGCTCCCATTTTCCCTGAGTCAATATATGATGGCTGCTCCTGATGACTTTTCTTCCACATGCTTAGAGATGGCATCCAGCATGAGATATGAAAAACTGTCCTTAAAGATTGTTTGAGTGGTGTCCCTGGTTTGGAGAGAGAGGAGTAATAGTAGAGAACAGTTAGGAAAGGAGGAGCTTGGGCCTCTGAATGCTCAGTTGAGGTTGGAATTCAAAGCAGTCTTTGCCTCTCTAAATGACTGAGGTGCTCAGTCAGAAAGAAGATGAGAGAGGAGTATGTGAAGTTGTCTTCCAAAGTGGGCAGTCTACATGACTGGTGCAGAGCAACCCTTCCCTTAGTCTGATGCTTCATCATTAACCCTATTGCCTGGTAATGTGGGTAACTTGTCTCCTGCAAAGGGAGGTGGTCATAGGCATAAGGCTGGCAGAAGATAAGGTTGTGAGGTTA